>JAURVB010014651.1:0-33385 GCA_033002965.1 Piper betle | reverse complement strand
ATCATGCATTTTCAAATGAATTACTCCTTATTTTCAATTTTCTACTTTTGACTATTGTCAATTATTATATATCCAAACTCACTTTTGACAAAATCACAAAACCATTTTTTGTGAGAAGCAAAATGAAATGAAATATCTAAATCAATATACTATATATTTATTTTGTAATCATCATGAGCAGATAAAATAAATTTCCCTTCGTGACCATCTACAACATCAGCTACATTCTTGACTGCTCGGGATAATCCTTCTTTATATGTCATTCATTGTCACAAATCTAACAAGTAAGCTTATCCTTGAATTTTCCTTTGATTTAGAACGTCATTGGTTCTTAAGACCTCTACCTTGACCTTTCTCTTCTTTGTCCTTGCTTTTGTCCACTGACGGGCGATTTGGGCTTGTCAGGTGAGTTAGGTGGGCAGGGTTCAGACGAATCGTGAGTGGGGTGGGAAAATGAACGAGAGTCACTGGATTTTGATCCAGTGGCTCTCATTCAATAACGTATGGTGCGCTACAAAAGCTTGCAGCGCACCATAGCATTTTTCTCTCTCTCTCTCTATATATATATATATATGATGATGATGATGATGATATGTGACGATAATAAAATATTGGGTTTAAGTTTAGGCCTGTGTCGTGCGGATCAATGAACCCAGAAAGAACAATTGGGCCAGCCCTTGCAAGTAAAAGATACGACCACCTGTGGGTGTACATATTGAGCCCTGTTTGTGGGACATTCTTGGGGGCATGGTTTATATTGACTTTCTCCGCTGGATCAAATTCATTGTAGCTGCGTCGATAGAAAACTGATGTTGGCCAACTGTCGATAGAAAACTGATGTCTGGAAGATGTTTATTGAAGACTTGGTTTCATGGTCTTCTTCGCGGCGGCCTTGGTCACCTTGCCTTGCCAAAATAGAAGATCAAACCGCGGTAGCAGCTAGTCTAATGGAGTGGATGATCATTTCTTGGTTATCCAAATCATGTAGTGCACCACGAAGTAGGAATGTATGATACGAGTAGCGGTCGACGTTGTCTGTTTAACTTTAGCCTTGCTTGACGGGATGCATGGCTCGCAAGAATATTGCAAATTCCGTAAATAAGGTTGGTAATTGATCTTAAGTATGCAATCTGAATTAAAAGATATTGGTGGATTGAAGAGGATTCGTTCCTCAAGACAGATCAGTAAGTACTTAAGCAAATATATATCGGTGATCAATATTTACATCGACATTAGACAAAACTAGTTGAGGACAAGCCAGGACATACCAAGGAGAGCCATATATATTTTAACAGTCAATTATTCAAGAAATTCAGCCCAATAGGAAAATAACTATCATTTTTTAAAATTACACACACGTCACCAAATACAGATCAATAAAATTACCAAACATTATCCCACAAAGAAATTGATATCACACCAATCTCAAATTTACTAAAGCTAAACAATATCACCTATCCTTCCAATGTCCAAACCAACTTACGATAACAGTGCAGATTAAAAAATAACATACTGAAAAATTCTAAATATCATAGTCACAATATGTTCGCTGAAATAGTTTGAAGAGCCAAGATGGACCACCGCAGGAGTGCATATGACACTCAATGTGTAGGTTCTCGACTTCCAAATCCCAACCTCGAACCTCAACTTCGACTTTACTTAGAACGTCCAACTCCAGCTCTCTTGATCGCCTCTGAGTGTTAAGATCATCAGAAGTCGTCTTCATAAGTGGTGTAGATCGCGCATCAGCCTTAATATACAATCGTGTCGCGTTTCGACGAGCCTGATGAAATGGTTCAAGGTCTTGAAATGCCAGCATCTGATCATCAAACCAAACCGATACAACAATGGAATCGTAGTAGACGGACACCTTCTTGTTGAAGTTGTAGGCTCTCAACACAAAATTGAAGGTGCCATTGAGCTTGCCCATACCCAAATCAAAACCATTAACTGAGCCCTCTTCCAATGTGTAGACAAGTTGTCTAGGCTTTACAACTAGCCAAATGATGAGCACAGTGATGCCCAGTAGAACAATGAGAGACAAGAGGGTGATGGCTATCAAGCGGCAGATGCGCGACAGAGTGCCGCGGGGCCTTGTCGACGAAGTGGGCACCGGATGAGGACCTGCCATTAATGTGTTCTAAAACAATGACCTTCGAATTGAGAACGAAGGAAGTTCCATGTAATATTTAAGGACTTCTATATGCTAGCGCAGGGAAGCTTACTTTGATGTTTAAATTCCTTCTTTTAATGATCATATAGTCTGTAAAGCCGTCTTATTCGAAACCAAAGTTTTCATGCTTGAGAACGTATCTGATAAATAGATATGGAGAAGATGTGGAGGATTTATGCATGGATTGGTGTCGAAGCAATTTCTTTTGCAAACTTTTGGCATATGTCGTCACCCTTATGAGTTAACCTTGTTACCAAGTTATTCCCTTGAGAATGCTCATGAGGTCCTACCAGACATGGAACATGTAGAACGCCTCCAGGACTTGTGAAATGTAATCAGCTCTTTTACCAAACCATCCCTTCAAACATTCTCATTGACAAGCCCATGCTAATAGTTGCGGACACCCCTTGTCAAATTAACAAAAAGGCCTCAGCCAACAAGCCAAGCATCTTCTACCTTAGCAACTGTCACAAGTAATCCACGTGGAATCAAACATCCGATCTCTATCCAAGTAGATTTTATCGAGAAGTATCTTCGCCGCTTTCCACCGCTTCTTCCTTGAATTATATCGTTTACCGCCTCCCGGAATTTTTTGTCTGCATTCAATACGGTGCTTGTCTGTTATGAGATTTGAAATGGTAACCCTCTAACCCATTTTAGTTTACACTCTTGGAACAAAAACTTTCACGAACTGTCTTAGACTTGGCACAGGAAAGACAGTTTAATAACATCAATAATATTTTTTTCAACTATGAGTCGATGTGACCAATCCTAAGAATAGGTTACATGATCAAGAACGTAATAAGGCAGATGATTCAATTAAATTCAATGGATATGGCGAAGCAAACATCGCACCAGTTGGATAGGAATGCACAGCAGGATATGGGATCGTGCTGAGCGGTAGGAGGGTGTAGAGCAGCATACGAGAATGAGGGTGAGGCGTCGGCATGGCGAAACCTTTTAACAAAGAGGTGTGTAGAGTTCGCCACGAATCCATGATCCCCGCTTCGAAAACACTAATCATTCTTCCTTCAAAATTCATGGAAGATTTTATTACTTTATAATATTTGTCGGAAATGCATTAACCTACTCATTACAGCTTCGCTCTAACTTTTTCTATTAGCTCCCGTCTAAGAATCTTCCCCGCAGGTGATTTTGGCACGCTGTCTACAAATGTGACTCTTCGCAACCTTTTAAATGGTGCAACCTGCAACAAATATTGTGCGTATGATCGTTAAAAAGAACACCCACGCCCTACCCCGTAACCAAAGGCTTTGATTTGATACAAGCGGGAACTGCCAAAGAAGCCATTAAGTGCAATGGCAAACAGCAATATTCACGAACATTATCTGAACTACTTTTGAGAATAGAAAAAAGAAGGAAAAGAGGTCTTAATGGCACAAGGTAAGCAACTTCCTGTATTGATTGAAGCCCAACATAAATGTTATAATCTAAGTGAATGACAACGCACCTGATTTGCGATGAATTTCTGCACCTCAACTTCACTGAGGGAGCTCCTGGGAGACCGTACTACATATGCAGCTGGTACTTCACCAGCTTCAGCATCTGGAAATCTGTAGCAGAAGATAGAAGACAGGCAGACCAGTAAGCTTTAATCAGAATCTCATTTCACTATATTCCCATCCGTGCAACTCATATTACGTATAAAGTGCCATCTAGTAGAATAAGCTAGTACCAACGTCCAGACACGGAAAAATTACTGGCTTGAATGTTGATGTTGAGCTTATAGTAAATACAAAATATGCATTAAAATCGCCATTAGTTAATAAAAGGAAGGACAACTTACGGAATAACAACAGCATCTAATATTTCAGGATGAGAAAGAAGCAACCCTTCCAGCTCTGCAGGTGCAACCTGTGAAAATAAACACATTATTATAACAATATCGCATCTGAAAATAGACACAGAAAACCAACTGCATTACCTGAAATCCTTTGTATTTAATAAGTTCTTTTATCCTATCAACAACGAACAAATTGCCATCCTGATCAAAGTACCCAAGATCACCGGTATGCACCCATCCTTGCGTATCTATTGTTAACTTGGTTGCCTGTGGATTGTTGAAATAGCCTACACAGACATACAAAGTGAAACCATGGAAACAACTCACGGGCAGTTTTTTTGGTACATAGCAAAGTAATTAATGTTGAAATTCTGCTCTAGCCAGTACACACACGGATGTATGTAACACAGATGTTACAAGCATTATTTCAATTTGATGGAACATGCCAAACAGTATTTTTAACCAATCTTAAAACTAAACCTTTAATAAAAATTGCGAACTCCAGATCATTGAAAAGAAAAATGAACAATGTTTAATCAAGTATGCGTGAGATGATGCATATAGGTAGATAACTCCAGTAACTGATCTGCTTCTAACAACAAGGTTTTATAAACAGACCAACTATAACCAGTGCTCCATGGGAACCATGCTGCCATATTTTCCAAAAGTTCAATCGCAAACCATGGACAACCTCTTTGACAGTATGAAGCTAATCCAAACAACTTTGCATAAAATTTTCACCCGCAAGAATCATTTAGTCACTAAACATATATATAAAGAACCTAAATCTCAATATGGAAAAGGCAGAATGGGCCATGTCTTATCTGGATATATTGAGAAGGATAGCTTTAGAGGCAGAAACATCAAAAAGCAATACCTTTCATCATATTTGGTCCTCGAATCCAAATTTCACCGATATTATTCGGCGGTAGGTGTTTAAGGTTGTCCACACTCACTATTTTGGATTCTAGACCAGAAACAAGCAGTCCTGTTGAACCAAGTTTTCGAACTCCAAAATTTGGATTTTCAAAAGACACAATCCCACAAGACTCGGTCAATCCATAACCCTGTAGGAAAAAGTGCGTTAATTATCAGAATATTTAAAATTACATTCAGGTGTACAAGCGACAAAGGAAGCTATTCCTTGAAGCGCTAACATCGAAGGTGAAGTGGAAAAATTATCGACAAACTGCACTAGATTATCCTCATCAAGATCATAATTGGACTAGATGACATTATCGTAAATTTGGAAACAATTTTATGGAAATGGATGCCTTAGTTCAGTCAAGCTATCGCAGGAAAAGATTCCCTCGTCACGTCAATTCCCGAATCCACAACAACTTATACTAGTAACTAGTAGTAATGCGAGACGTGAAAACTGCTTTCAAACATGTACATTTTAGTCCCAACAAAATGAATAACTATCAAAAAATTGCTTCTACACCACATGTCACAATCTAACTAAATTGATTTTTGATGTGCTACGAAGACCGACCTGAGAAACGAAGGTCTGAGGCATATTCTTGGCACAGCTCTCCATCACATCGCTACCCAGTGGCGCAGCACCTGAAACAATCCTCTTCAACGACGACAAATCATACTCCTTACCCCAATCCTGCTTCGCCAAGGCGATCATCACCGGCGGAACGGCGAACAAGTAAGTCACCTTGTACTTCTCGATCGACCTCAGAATCATCTCAAGATCAAATTTCGGCATGATCACCACCGAATTGCCCCTTGCCAGTTGCGCGCAGGTGGCAATGGAAAGCCCAAATATATGAAACATGGGAAGGAAGACGAGGAACACACGGGCGTCGTCGCCGTCCAAACCCTGATCGGCGGTCGCCATGATTGCGGCGGAGATGAAGTTCCGGTGAGTGAGGACCACCCCTTTGGACACTCCGGTGGTGCCGGATGAGTAGAGCAGCGCCGCCGTGTCCGACTGCTTGATCGCCACCGGCGGAAGAAGGCTCGAAACGTTACCGCCCACCGCCATGACCTCCGACAGAGAAACAACGCCGGAAGGGGTCGAGCCACAGGCCGCATCATCGATGAAGACACCCGGGAGTCCCAAAGCCTCGACCTTGCACCAAAGCTGGGGAGTGGTCACGACCAGCACCGCACCTGCGTCCTTGGCCTGCTTAGAGACCTCCCCGGCGGTAGAAACAGGGTTGGCCGTGGTGGCGACACCGCCGAAGGCGAGGACGGCGAGGAAGCAGACGGGGAAGTGGAGGGAGTTGGGGGCGACGAGGAGGACGACGTCGCCCTTGGCGAGGCCAAGGTGGGAGACGAAGCCGCGGGAGAGTGCATGGACGCGGGAATGGAGGAGGGAGAAGGAGAGGGCGTCGCCGGAGTGGGCGTCGGCGAGGGCGAGGCGGTGGGGGTAGGAGGAGGAGGGGAGGAAGAGGAAAGAGACGAGGGAGAGGTCGGGGTCGGAGGGGAAGGCGGCGGCGGGGCGGAGGGAGCGGTAGACGCCGTCTGGGGTGTAGCCGGATTTGGTGTCCATGGTGGGTACGTAGTATAAGTGTTGGGAAGAGAGGAGGTGACGTCGTTGATGTCGACGACGAAGGAGTAGGGGAAGCGATGATGTTGTGTCGAGGGATGCAAGTTGGGCAAGCTTTGGAAGGTCCGCCGTCGCTTACCCACTCCCCTCGTCGTCTCTCACATTGGGCCCGCTCTACCCACGTGAACATATTATAAATTTTAAGATATTAATTCACAAGTCACTAAAACCAAGAACCCATCCATAAAAAACCTAATCACTTACTTAGGTGTTAAAAGGTAGAACGTTAAGGAAACTAACATATGCCTATAATTTAGTTCAATCAAATATGTAATGTTAAATAAGGCAAATTTACAAATGAGACTCAATTTTGGAGAAGATTTTGTAAATATTATTTAACATTTATAGGACAATAAAAAAATTATATAACTTATATAATTATTATCTAATCATAGAAAAATTTGCTAATATACCATAATATTATTTAACATTTATAGAGACATTTCTAATGTGTTACATCACATTCTAAATTTTTTATATTACATTTGTACCTACCCCAATTTGGTCTGCCATAGTAAATTAAATCAAATTGATTAATTTTGAGACACTAATTTGCTACTCATTGAAATTAGAAAATCAATATAAAAGAACCTAACCACTCAGGGTGTTAAAAATAAAACCCAAGGAAATTTAATGTATAGACAACACTAACGTATATGTAAAATATTTAGGGTTTGACTCATACAAATAGGTCATTTTACTTGCGTCGAATTTATAAAAGAGACTAAATTCTGAAAAAATTTTGATAAAGTCTCCCCTATAAATAAAATTGTGGAAAAATTATACAACTTGTATAGTTATTATTCAATTATAAAGGAATCGAAGAAATATTAAATAATATTATTTATTATTCACAAAAATATTTCAAAAGTATTGTATCATATTTCTCGATCACTTTCATCACATTTAATATAAATTTCATATTTATTAGGCGTGGGCTTGCCCGTCTTCACATAGCCCTTATCATGTAATTACAATAAATAACAATAAATAACATTGTTTGTGTGCCTCGGTTATTTAACATGGTCACCATCGAATTGACCCTTGCCAGTTGCGCGCAGGTGGCGATGGAAAGCCTAAATATATGGAAAATGGGAAGGAAGACGAGGAACACACGGGCGTCGTCGCCGTCCAAACCCTGATCGGCGGTCTCCATGATTGCTGCGGAGATGAAGTTCCGGTGAGTGAGGACCACCCCTTTGGACATTCCGGTGGTGCCGGATGAGTAGAGCAGTGCCGCCGTGTCCGACTGCTTGACCGCCACCGGCGGAAGAAGGCTCGAAACGTAACCGCCCACCGCCATGACCTCCAACAGAGAAGCAACGCCGGAAGGGGTCGAGCCACAAGCCGCATCATCGATGAAGACACCGGGGAGTCCCAAAGCCTCGATCTTGCACCAAAGCTCGGGAGTGGTCACGACCCCGCCGAAGGCGAGGACGGCGAGGAAGCAGACGGGGAAGTGGAGGGAGTCGGGGACGACGTGGAGGACGACGTCGCCCTTGGCGAGGCCGAGGTGGGGGCGATGGAGGACGACGTCGCCCTTGGCGAGGCCGAGGGAGAGTGCATGGACGCGGGAATGGAGGAGGGAGAAGGAGAGGGCGTGAGCGTCGGCGAGGGGGGTGGGGGGTGGAGGAGGGGAGGAAGAGGAAGGAGACGAGGGAGAGGTCGGGGTCGGAGGGGAAGGCGGAGGCGGGCCCGAGGAAAGCTGTCCGGGGTGTGGCCGGATTTGATGTCCATGGTGGGTACATAGTATAGAATGGGGAAGAGAGGTGGCGACGTCGTTGTTGTCGACGACGAAGAAGTGGGGAGAAGCGATATGTGTGTCGAGCGGTGCAAGTTCAGCAAGCTGGGATGGTCAGCCATCTATTGTGTAAAGTCTCTGACGATGGAAAAATTATTTAACATGTATAATTATTATTGAATTTTAGAACAATCTCTGGCATCTCATTTCATAATATCATTTAACATTAATAGGCGTTACACCACATTTCCATATCTTTCATGCTACATTTATAACACTATGATTGGACAAAAATTACTCAAACATGTATAGTTATTATTAAATTGTAGAATAATCTTTAATATTTCATTTCATAATATCATTTAACATTCATAGAGACATTTCTAAGGCGTAATACCACATTTCCAAATCTTTCATGCTACATTGGTAACACCCTTATTCGACCAGCCATGTCGAATCGAATCAAATTGATAAATTTCTGAATACTAATTTATTGCCCATTAAAACACAAGAAAGACCTAGCCATTCAAGGCATAAAAAGACCGAATCAGAGGAAATTTAATGCGCAAACAATATAACAATGTATAAGAACCCATAAGGTTTGACTCATGCAAATAGGCATTCTACATAGATCAAATTTACAAAAGAGACTAAGTTCCGAAGAAAATCCGGTAGTCTCCCTTATAAATAAGATGGTGAAAAAAATACGCAACTTGTATAATTATCGTTCAATAGTAGAACAATCGCGAAACATTCCATAATATCATTTATCATTCACAAAAATATTTTCAAGGCATTACGCTATATTTCTAGGTCAATTTATCACATTTAGCATAGATTTTACATTCATTAGGATGTTGGTTTGCTTGGTTTTCACAGAGCCCTTCTCCTTCAATTATAGTAATTATAGAAGCTCTTCCAACCTATGTTCCTTTTTCGTTTCATGTATCTACACAAGTAACATTATTTTGGGTACGTGGATTATTTAACCATTATTTCCAGTTATTTGGGGATTGAAGAAACCTGCACAAAATAAGTTAGACTTACATAACCTAGAGTATTTCATTTTCAAATCAAAGGAAATACAATTAAGAACATAGAAACTAGCAAACAATCATAGCATAATATTATGAGGCATAAGCCCACATGGATCACAACACAAGTTTCAAGGCCACACAACCATAATACAATATGATCCATCATCTCAAGACATCAACACAAATGAGACAAATATATATCTAACAAATAACAAAGTCCAAAAGGAACACAACACAAAAGCCAAAGGCCCACAACACAAAAACGCTAGCCAACATCCATAGAGTTCTTGTGATCTACATAGTTACACTGGCCAACATTAAGCTTACTCACATACATAATATAAGAAAATGTGTCAACAACGGATGACTGAGTCCCAAATACCTAGTGGGGAAAATCTCAATACTTACAAATAGATAAAATGGTTATCCACGAGAAAATGAAAAGAAAGAGCAACTCTTACATAACACATTGATCATAAGCAAGGATTAATAGGGCCTAATCATAATCGCTGATACCCCACACACATGGACCAGATAGTAGCTCATGACAATATGCAGGTAATATGGCCAATAGGGCATAACTAATCACTACTGCACTATGTGATCCAAATATACTCGAGAGAGGCAACAGGCAAAAAATGCTAAAATATACACTGCATGTAGACTAGTAATCTGATATTATATATACCCCCACTTACATTGAGGAGATATATAGATCATACTTCTTTTAGAGATACCATAGATTCAAGAAGGCATGTGAAGGAGAAAACCCACATAGCCTCTCTTCATATTTTGTACTCACAAGTGAAGGTTGCTGAGAAGTTGTAGACGCCAAGTTGCGCTCCAGAAGAGAAGCTCACATGAGGACTTCTTCCCGACGAATTTGCATACACTCTCTTTTCTCTTCTACTATGTTGCCTTCTTTGATGAATTTCACGATGTACTCTTATTCTCTTATGGGGTAAAAGCTCAATGATTTGAGGTGTATGATGGATCTACGGTGATATGTAACATATCTTGTTTTTGTTATCTTATTGCACTTTTTGTTGATTGATTACTTCATGCTTATGTTTAATGCTTTAAAAGAGTAGTTAACTTTGTACGATTAAGAAACATGGTCGACACCTAGGAATAGGCAGACTGATGATTTCCACATGTAAAGTAGTTTATGAGTTTAATTACAAGAATGCATTAGAGTCATAAATATCTACACAAGGAAGTTAATCTTAATGCACCAACTTAGACTTTGTTTGCATAAGAACGTGATATGATGCAAAGACAATAGGTTGTGATAATATGCAGAAGCCTGTTACAATTAAATATGTTTCCCTGGTTATCAAATGTAAGTATGTGTAATTTGATTAATATAACAAGATATGTTATTTATCAGCCTAGTGAAGTTATCTACCTCTGATCTCATTTGCAATAAGAGGACTTATATTAACTTGTGCTGTGTTTTCTATCTGTGTCTTAGAATCATTTTCTGTGTAGTATAAAACACACTTGTGTCATATCATTGCTTGATGAATTAGTTTAGGATATATGTCATATTCTTTCTGTAAATTTTCTAATTTAGATATCATCACTTTTGTAAAACATCAAATCCTCATGGGAATGATCTCTACTTATCATTTTATTACTTGTTTGATAACTGAATTTGCGTGATGCATTGATAAAGTAACAACAATACACTATGCCCCTATGTTGTTGGCACTGCTTCTGTAAAACCCACGATTCGAGTTAGGGTTTTATATTTAGAACCGGTCGGGTCGACCGTTATTTTTTTCGAGTTGAGTCAGTTTCAGGACACGTGTACCGAGCCGATGCCAGTCGCGTGTATGAGCTATGAGGGTCATGCGTACCCAAGTATATGATGATAACGTCATGAACACAGCAGAACAGAATGAGTTATCATGTCATCCATGTAGTATCATGTTAGGGTTTTATGAATTTATCCATGCATGACAAGTCGTATCTACATCTTAAGACGCCGAGATTGGATCCGTATGAGTTAGGTTCGGGTTAGCCAACCTAACCGGGGCCCCGTAACATGCCGGTTCGGTTCACGAGCGTGAACCAGATTTGGGGTGTTACAGCTTCTATCCTCTATCCAACCACTGCGGAAACACCCCCTGTCTATGTTGTCCCTATGGGCCACTACAGCACTGCTCTCCTTGACCCTACTATTGAGGTGGAGGCAGGGGCAAGAGGCACACTGCGGTGGTGCTGGTAGGATCTCCTGTGCCTACTATGGGGGTCCTTGCTGGAACTGTTGTTACTGCCTCAGCTGATACTATTGCTGTTGTTGCTAGGGTTTAGCTTAATACTGTGACTGTTGGTGTAAAACCCGTGACTCGAGTCAGAGTTTTACGGAAGCGAACCAGCCGGTTCGAGTCGAGTCAGCTTCATGGACCGCGAGCTGAGTTGAGGCCAGCTGTGAGTTATGAGCGATGAGGGTCATGTATGCTCAAGTATACGATGATAATGTCAAAAGATGATGAAAAATGGGTTATCAAGTATATGGAGGTATGCAGTATTGATTGTTATTTTATTTGATCGTAGAATATTTTTAGGGCCAAATGACGAATTAGGACACGATATAGGTGAGTTTGGGTGGGTTATTAGTTATAGAACACACCATTTGGATGTTGTTGTGTTTGTTTAATTTTACGGGATTTTTCCCAATTTTTATGGATTTTTTTAGGATTTATTAGGAGATAGTTATTATTATTGATTCGAGTCGGAGTTGAGTCAAGTTTAATTTATAAAAATGCCATCACACGCCCCTTCATCTTCCCCGACACTTCCCCTCCTAAAACCCTACCGCCGCCTTGTGCTTGTCGCCGTCACCGACGTTGCACTGCCGCCGATCAACGCCACCCCGCCCCGCTGTGTCGCCACGACCCACCCCGGCCACCGTCTCACCGCCACGATGCCGGAATCGCCCCACAAGCCGCGACCCCCTCCCTCATCGATTCGCCGCTGTCCGGGCCGCGTTCCCGCCGTTGTGACCCCGACGACCACCCCCTCACCATCGCCGACTTTTCCCCCATCATCCCGACCGCCGTCGAGGCCGGCCGCAGCCCCGATCGAAGCACGCCGTCGCCGACAGCCATCGCCGCCCCGGCTACTTTGTTCGACACCACCATTGGACCAAGCTCGTCGAGCTGGTGCCGATAGACCCCCTGATTGCCCCGTCCCGAATCATCGCCAGAAAACCGCCGGAATCCGCTGGAAAACTGTCGACACTCGCCGGAAAACAGTCGAAACCGCCAGAAAATTGGATTCGTGGGAAATTTGCCGGATCATCCACCGAACACACCCGGTCCAATCTGATAGGACTTCGGACGCCGCTAGGTGCCGAATTCAAGTTTCGAGCCACTAAATGGAAACCCTAGCTGTCGCCGATTTTCGACGACGCAAGGTATAATTTATTTTAACTTAATTATTTGAAAGTATTGATTATTAGAATTGCATGCTAGGATTGGTGAATTGTGTGTTATAATAATATATATAAATGTAGATTTGATTAAGGATAAAATATGAAATTTGTTTGATTGAGTGATGTTAAAAATGGAGGCTAAGAAACTAATTAGGGTAACTAGGTAATGATCATGATCTAATGCAAACTAGCCTAAGTAGACTTGCTAGAATTGATATAGGTTGATGTGTGTTGATTGATGCGTGATTGTGTTGATTGTGTGTGCCTGCTTTAGGATGTGTGATTCATTATGCGGGCGTTAGTTTTTAGCTTGATTGTGTAGGTACGGTGTAGGAGCTCGCCGCCTAGGTGCGTGGACCCGTTTGGAGCTTCTACCAGGTCCGTTTAGGACTCGTTCTCTATTTTTACGTTACTCTATTGTGTATTTGATTTACCATATGCAGGACGAGTTAAGTGGCGCTTTATCGGATCCCACTTAACTCGGGCCATTTAGCCAACGGTTCTTTTTTCGGATTAATAACCCTCGAGGATGAGATCCCTCGAGTTTATTTTCGAACTTCAGATCCAGCTAACGATGCCTTCGGGCCTATTGTATAAATCCCAACCCAGGCCTATATATATATATAGTTTTTGCATTTTCGGTGAGAGATGGAATGAGGGTTACTGACGGCCACGCCTTCAGATAGGGCGTGTGCTCGGAAGAGTGGGCTCTGGAGCTAGGGAGAACCCACTTCATTCCCGAAGGATCTGGACAACTCCACCTTTGAGTTCCTCAGACCCGGAGAAGTGTGGAGGTTTACAGGTACTGCAATGCAGTGCATGTCTAGACTTGTGGTTCAAAGGGTACTAAAGGCGTTTGCCTGATACTGCTCAACCTTCGTGCTCAAGGCCAGGAGTAATATGGAAGGTGCGGAGTGCAAAAAGGAATAAGATTTGATGCGAGAAGCGATAGAGAAATGGCCAACGTATGAGAATGAGAAAGAAAGGGGGACGCTGTCGACTCGAGGGCGACGACCCAATAGCGACGGCTCCCATACGTGCCCTGATGAGAGTTCTTGAGGAAGTATATGGTTTTCATTCAACAGGAGAGTTTGCTCTCCTATACCAGATTGATATTAGTTATTTTCCGGGCCGGTAATACTTGTTACTGGCGGTTTTTCTATATATATGTAGGTGAGGAATGCAAGGGATGAAAGCTGTTGGGACTGCGGAGGAGCAGCACAGTACCGCCGCACATGTTCCTGCCTCATGTAATGTATAATGATGGTGTGTTAATGCTATGTGGATGATAATTTTGATGTGTTTGTTTGGATGAATTGCTTGTTATGAAATGAACGGATAAATGTGAATGAGTAGGGAGCCTTGGAGTTCAGACTCGGCTCAGGTGAAACAAATGAGATAATAATTAAATGTCATAGTAGATTGTTATCTTTTATCGTATTTTCATAAAATATTTATATACCCTTGTTGTGGACAGGTTAACCCCTATTGCACTTTTAGGGGAAACTCTATCCTTTTTTCTTGGTTTCTCATTTATTTTTTTGTCTTTGCTTGCACATCATGGCATGCATGTAGGACTCCATTAGAACCCAATTGTTCTCATCCATGCATTTCATGTTTGCATCTCCATCTTGAGACGCCGAGGGTAGATCCGGGTTGGCTTAACTGAATCTAGTAGATTAGCGAACAGTTCGGTCGCCAGTGATATTTCCAGGTCGGTTCACGGGTGAGCCGAAACGGGGTGTTACAGTTGGTATGGTTGTTGTTGGGGAGCAGGGTGTGAACACTTAGCTGCCCGGTGGCCCAGCTCGCCACAAGCAAAGCATGCGCCATTACCCTTCATTCACCAGACTGGGTACCTCTTCTGGCTGGTGGGCCACACTTGATTGTCTTGACCACCCTGGTCCTCTGGTGGTGTGCTTACTACTGTCTGGGTGCCTGCTGCACTAGCTAAGCCTGCATGGTGTGAATTACCACAATGTCATCCGTTTGGCACCTCTAAGATGCTCCATGTTGGTCCTGACCTCTGCCCCTGTGCCTCTATTGGGACTCCGTCTAGGTAGGCTACCCCTCAAACCCCCTCATATGATGGGGTGGCCTCCCCCTCATGTGATGGGGTGGCCTCACCCTCATGTGCTCTTGCATCGGCCTCCTCAGGAGTGGTACAATGGAACATCAACATAACCAACTGGAAGCTCAAATGAAGTCCTCTCACAAACTGTGTTGCCCTCTATCTCTCGGTCTGGAAGGAGCTTGGCACAAAACTCCAAGGCCAAGAACTTAGCATGGTACTCTGCTATTGTCATGGCCCTCTGCTCAAGAGCCATGAACTCAATCTTCTTCTCATCCATCACGATTATGGAGAAGAACTGGTTGTAGAAGACCTCACAGAACTCCTCACAGACTATCTCCTCGGTACGACAGCTACCCTATGATGAAGCAAGAATAGACCTCCACTAGATCCATCCTTGTCATCTATTCGCTCCACGTACGACTTAGATCCACAAATCTAGAGGGCATCCCATGTGTTCTAGCACAACCTTAGCATCCCACACCAATGCGGCCTCCGGATTTGTGCCTCCAATGAAAAGGTTGCCTTCATTTCTCAGGAAGTGGTCCACATCCCATTTGGGTGTGGGATGAAATGCATACTCATGACATCCCGAGCTCTCCCCATGCTCATAATGTCTGGGGCTCACTGCCTTGACCTACTCTCTCCCCTGCCTCGTAGCAGGAATCCTCATCGTAGTCAAGCCTTGTGGCTGAATCATCGCGCCACCTGACATCCCTGGTGGTGGAATGGTATACTACCCACCTGCTAGCTATATCACAAACTAACCCACCAGTCCTGGCTGTATCGGAACCAAAAATTTCACTGCAGGTTTCTCCTCCGTCGTCTCAAACTATACTTTAGACAAAGTTTCAAACTGTAGTGGCGGTAGCAGAGGTTGAGCTCTCCCTTGCTCAAAAGCAACTGGCAAGGTCTCATCCATCAGTGTCTTCTGCATCCACATCATCACCATGACCATCTCGTGTACTGTCTCCAACAACACACCTATGTCCTTTGTGGTCTGCCTCACATCCTATTGAGTCTGCCTATGCTTTGTGCTCAGATAGCGGATCCCATCATCCTACACACTAGCATCCCTGACATCCTGGTGTACTTCATTGTGCTCCTCCTGGTGCTACTCTTTGTGCTCCACTATCACAACTCGAGGGGCAAATGGGGACACCCAGCTTGAGCACGCACAGGTGGTGGGCTTCGGGTGCGAGCCATCTGCTCAACTGCCACAACCCACATAAACACTAGTCAACCAAACCAAACAACACTGCACGCACAATGTCCTGATCGATTGTGAGGAAAAACAACAATCTGCAACCTGTGGCACAAGGAAACAACAAGAGAGGAAGCTGAAAGCGAAACAACAACAAGAATAACAATAACAAGAAAACTATCAAATAGACATACTTACCAATGTAGATTGCAAAGCACTCAACTAGGGATCCATGCAATACACACCACGGGTTTTTATCTTAATTTGCCATGAGTTGGCTCTGGTACTAAAATTGTAACACCATAATTTAGCCTTCCGTAGCGAACCAAATCGTATTGATAAATTTTGGGATACTAATTTACAACTCATTAAAATGAAAAACTGATACAAGAAGGACCTAACTACACAAGGCATCCAAAGATGAAACCCAAGGGAATTTAATGCGCAGACAACACTATAATGCATGCAAGACACCTAGAGTTTGACTCATGCAAATAGGTCATCATACATGCAAATTTTCAAAGGGCACTAAATTCTGGAGAAAATTCGGAAGAGTCTCGTATGTAAATAGGAAGGTGAAAAAATTACACAACCTATATAATTATCATTCAATCACACAATAATCACATAAACATCCCATAATATCATTTATCATTCATAACAATATTTTCAAGGTGTTATGCCACATTTCCAAATCACTTTCATGACATTTAGCACAAATTTTACATTTATTAAGTTATGAGCTTGTTTGGTCTTCACATAAGCCCTTCTCCTGTACTTAAAATAATCACGAAGCTCTTCTAACTCATGTTCCTTTTTCACTTCGTGTACCTATACAAATAACATGATTTTGTGTACCTGGATTATTTAACCATCAATTCTAGGACTATGGGGCTTTGAGAAACTTGCACAAAATAAGTTAGACCTCCGTACTCAGAGTACTCCACCTACAAAATAGAGAAAATACAGTTAGATTTGCAAAAACTAGCAAACACGCATAGTATCATATCATGAGGCATAGGTCGCATGGGTCATATGACAAGTCTCAAGGCCAAACAACCACAACACAACATGATACATCATATCAAGATTTCAACACAAATAAGAAAAATACATATCCAACAAACAACAAAGTCCCCAAGGGACAGAACACAAAAGCCAAAGGCCAACAACTCAAAAAAGCCCGGCCCAACATCCATAGAGTCCTCATGATCAGCGCAACTACACTGGCTAATGCCAAGCTTACTCACCTATATAATGTAAAAAATGCAACAACAATGAGTGTTAATGAGTCCCAAATAAATAGTAAGAAAAATCTTAACATTGACAAATGGATAAAATAGTTATCCACGAGAAATTTAAAAGAAATAGCAATTCTTCCACAATATACTAATCATAAACAAGGTCAATATGGCCTAATCATAATCGCTGATACATGGCCTAGATAATAACACACAGATATATGTAAGTAATATGGCTAATAGGGCCCAGTTAAAAATCACTGTAGTACTGCGCGATTTAAATACACTTGATGGAGGCAACATGCCAAAATTACTAAAATATACACTGCATACAAGCTAATAATCTTATATCATATGCATAAGACCTTTACTGAGTACCACATGCAGTTATCGACCGGGCCCTTCAGTGATGTCACGCATCCCATCCATCTTGCGTGTAAGTCAAAATCTGAAAGTGTAATACATATATTAAGTTTGGGCATGAACATGTTATATAGCGCTAAAGTTTGACTTTGAGTTGGATGTTACAATTTTTCAAAAACTTATCAAGGGATCTCATCCTTGAGGTTTTTATGAATTTGAATGATTAGTTAAATGACCCATAGGTAGTGAGATCCAATAAAATTCTACTAACTACATTCTATAATATAAATCAAATTACATGAGCTAAGCATTAGATAGTCCTAATAGATTTGAGAAGAGCTCCTCGACCTATTGTGTCGGGCCAAACTTTGAGCAGTCGAGCGATGCAGACAACTAAACACTCATGTATAATAAATGTATGCAATGCATGAATAATCCTAGATACAGTAAGGATGATGGCATGCAACAGGAAATTAAATAAATACATTAATATGGTCTGGTCTAATAATTGTGCTCGTATGTGAAATCTAATATCGTGTAATAAATTGAACATGTTAATAAACTATGTGCCGAGATCATAAGTGTGTTGTCGGTATATTAGAAACATCATTTGGGCTTAAACCTACATAATTGAGATATCAAATGATGTTTGCATGTCTAGAGATATGGACAACTAAACTTCAAATGTCCTAATACACTAAACAGTTAAGCAATATTTGAATAATTATTAAAATAATCTGATATAGTTGGTAAATTAGTTGGAAACCCAATAGTTAAATTGTCAAGGTAAATTGAAATCTGAAACTTGAAAGATATTGAATTAAACGAATTCAATTGGCTCCTACGGAGTAAATTAAAATATTGTAATCACCCAATCCAACTGTGTAAATAATGATTTATATTAATTTAATTTTTTTATCATTTAATGAATTAACTAACTCCATTGTAAAATTAATTAAGGTCACATGGTTGGTTAGTTTTAAAATTAACAAACACACAACATGTAATCTAACAACAATGAAGGTGTAAACTTTGGATAAAAAAATTATAATGATCTAATATGTAAAATGTGTCAAATAATACACCAAAATGATATGATCTACATTATTCACTCAAAATTTAGATGAAACAATACAAATCATGCGAAACAACCATAACAAATGGGAGAAAAGCATACTCGGAAGACAAGGAAGAGAAGGGGAAGAAAGGGGGAAGAAGGAAGAGAAAAGTGAGGAAGAAAAGGGTGGAAAAGAGGGGGAAAGGTGGAGAAGGAGGGCAGCAACCAAGGGGAGAGGAGAAGGGGAGAAGATGAGGAGAGGAGAAAAAGGGGTGGCGGCTAGGGTGTTTTTTAAAACAAGAAAATTGGGCTAGCGCAAAGGCCCTATGCGCCCTGCAAATTTCCGGCATGAGAACCTCATACGCTAGTGCAAAGGTGCTAGGAGGGCACCTTTGTGTCCGGCACTTAGCGCAGACTGAGAAAAAATGGGAGGAAATGAGAAAAGGGAAAGGGAAAAGGAGGAAGGAGGAGGGAGAGGAGGTTCTAGGAGGCTTTTAACACGCAAGAAGGTTTTGAGGATATGCAGAAGATGTATGTGACACAACTCTAATGCAACACGTGACCTTAGGCTATCTAAATAGCCGTTATTTTGTGGGAGAGGGAATAAAATACTTAGGAGGGGGCAGGGGCAAATTTCACAATAACAACAAGGCTGCGACTTGGTAATTAGGGCTGACCGGATAAAACTCAACGGTATACACGCTCAATGCTTAATTTTACAGCAACACATAGGAACTCACTTAGTGTAACACCCCAATCCGGTTTACTCTCAACCCGGACCAGAACTGTTACAAAGGATTGAACTACTCGTAAACCGATTAAGTTGGCTGACCCAAAACCTAAACGGCTACGACATAACCCTCTCGACGTCTCAAGATGGAGCACGCCGCTAATGCGCAAACAATATATGAATGAGATGCAAAACCCTAACAGGATACTACGTGAATGTCATGATAATCACCGCACACCAAAATAATTAAAATAGCAATAAAATTCATAAAATCTAGAATAAAACGGACAGAGCCTCCCTTAAAAATGCAATAAGGGGATGACCTGTTAAAATACGGCACAATATGTATATATATAAAACAATAATTTATATCGTAACAGACTTCAAATCATTCAAACATACTGTAATTGGGTCTCGCCCACCTACAATCTCATACTCAGCTCATTTGATTCCTTTTCATTTCAGCATAGCACATCATTAGAGCCTTTCTCAAAACATTCCCACGCATTTCTAAAATAAGGCATACAAGCCTCACAAACACATGCATAATTACTAATATGTAAATCTACTACAAAGCCAATCACATCACATCTTACGCAAAAGTCGGCGCGGCACCAGGTATGTGTGTGCAATGCAAGCGCTACTCCTTCGTCGAGGCCGGCATACACCAATCATCATCCTCACCTACATATAGTAGAAAAACGTCAGCAACGGGTGTCACTGGTCCGGAAATAACTAATATCAAACTGGAACATGAGAGCAAACTCTCATGGAAAGCAAACCATCATACATATCTTCCTCAAGAACTCTCATAAGGGCAACTACAGAGGAGCCGTCGAGCAGCTGACTCAACAGCATCCCGATCTATATGGTACTGTGCCGCTCACGACACTTCTTTTTCAGTACTTCACGTAAAACTTTTATCCTAAGCCCTCTCCGAACCTCCATATTACTCCTGGCCTTGAGCACGTAGACCGAGCACTCTCAGGCAGTCGCCTTTAGTACCCTTTGAACCACAAGTCCGGACATGCGCTGTACTAAACAGTACCCGTAAACCTCCACGTCCTCCGGGTGTGAGGAACTCAAACGCGGAGTTGTCAGGATCCCTCGGGAATGGAACAGTCCGCTGGCACTAATCCAGAGCCCGCTTTGACTGGCACGGCATCCGCTCATGGTACGTGCAGTCGACTCATCTTCTCTTGTCTCACTGAAAACTCGATAAAACTATTTATAGGGCTGGGTCGGGATTTATTATAATAGGCCCGAAGGCAACTTGAGGTGGATCTTATTTTCGAAAACAAACTCGAGGGATCTCATCCTCGAGGGTTATTAATTCCGAAAAATATCGACCAGGTGACCCGTGTTAGGTGGGGTCCAATAAATCATCCACCTGACACGTCCTACAATCAATAAATCAAATCACCGATAGAATAGAGCGATAAAACCTGAGAAGCGTGTCCTAACGGACCTGTCAGAAGCTCCAAGCGCAGTCTCGTGCCTAGACGGCGAGCTCCTGCAACGAACCTACATGAACATAACTATTTACTAACGCCCATACATATATGATGCACACCTATATAACTAATATATCCACATGCATACAATCATCTAATCAAACATGACAATCATCTCGACAATTACCCTATATCTCTAATTGTCAAGCAAGTTAATAATTTTATCATTTCATATGTTACTTATTACCTAGCACTTTTAATTCCAATTTCAAAGCATACCTATTCTAATTAGGTGACAATGGTTTAATCAATTTAATCTGTTTAACTTAATGCTAGCATGCAAAACCTAATTCATACTAATTCATAAATTAACTAGTTTACAAGCATTTAATTAACTATTCAATGGTTTACTAACAATTTCATTACTAAGCATTCACATCATACAACACAATTTACGCTAATCATCACATGTTTATCATAATCACGATTAATTAAACTAAAATCATGAAGTTAATAAAATTAATCCTAATATGCTACCATGACCACAACATGTAATAATTCTAAAAAAAGAATGAAGAACCACCTCGCGATCGGCGCTGAAATCGGTGCCGACGGACGAAGGCGGTGAAGGTGAGTCAGCGGTTTTCCGGCAGCTCCGGTGGTTTTCCGGTGACTGCTCCGGCGAGGCAATCGGAGGTAGGGGTTAGCACCGTCTCGGTGAGCTGAACCCAATGGTGGTGACGACGAGGGCAGCCGCGGCGGCGATGGCCACCAACGGCGGCGTCGAGTGCGGCCGGGGCGGTCGGCCGCTCCGATCAGACCCACGGCCGGCCTCGACGGCGGCGCTAAACAGGGGGAAAGGTAGGGGAGGTCGAGGGGAGAAGCTCCGACGTCATGGCAGCGGCGGTCCGGCGCAGACGGCGGCGGAATCGCGTCGGGAACGGAGGCAAATCGAGGGCGATTTCCGGCGTTGCGACGGCCGGACGGTGGCCGGGCGTGGTCGAGGCGGCAAGGCGACGGCACGACCGGGCTGGGCGACGTCGACCGGCGGCGAGGTGGCGTCGACGGCGGTGGCAAAATCTCAGCGGCGGCGGCGGTGAAAACGCGGTTTGGTTTGGGAAGATGAGAAGTAGAGGGGGTGGCAAAGTTGTAATTAAGACTTGACTCGACACCGGCTCGAGTCAAGAATGATAACGAACTCGGAATAAATCCTAGAAAAATCCAGAAAAATTGGGAAAAATCCCATAAACTCAAACAAAATATCACAACATCCAAATGACATGTCGTATAACTAATAACCCACCCTAATACCATCTAACGCGTCCTAATGCGTTATTCGGCCTAAACTAATTCTACGGTCACAACATAAAAATAAAATAAAATCATCAACTGTATACTCTCATATCTACTGATAACTCAGTCTGCTGACGCGTATCTGACGCTATCATCGATACTTGGGTATACATAAACCCTCATAGCACGTGCGCACGGTCGGCCTCGGCCCCGCACACGTGTTCTGAAAGCTGAACCGACTCAAACTACGGTCAAACCAACCGGCTAACGACTATAAAACCCTGACTCGAGTCGCGGGTTTTACACTTAGTGCTAACAAGATCGAACCAAACCAACCGAAAGCTAACCAAGCTGAACTGAAATCAAACCAGCCACAAGAATATTGAACTGTCAAGTCAGGTTTTATATATATATATGGCCGAAAGGTCTGGCAGCATCACCTTCTATTCCTTTGGTTAGCTACCTAATTATTAACTGTCAGATTATGTATAAATCAACGGCTATAAAAAAAAACCAAATTTAACCCTTTTACAACCCTTACCCCACGCTCTTCCTTCTTCTTTTTACAGTTGTTGGTATTGGATTTCAACTTTCTCTCAACCATTAAAATCATAGTTTTTTCTCAAAGCATAGAAATATGGATTTGTATTGACTGCTATAAGGTTTGTTTTTTTTTACAAAGTTCGACAGATTGTATAACCTTGGCAAGCAATAATCTTTCAGTTTTCAGCCTTGTCTAATCTGTTTATTGGAGGAAATATTTTATATAAATATATATATATATATCAATGTATTAGAATGAAAGAAAAATTATTGTAAAAAACGATTAAAATTCCAGTGCTGGAAGAGGCATATATTGTGATTGTTCTTACAATTCCAAAGTAAACTTTTCCTTATGAAGTGGAACTTTGATGTCTATTTGCAAAAAATAAAGGAACTTCAAACCTTTTACAGCAATCGAAGGAACACCGTGCTTTATTTTTGAGACGACGAAGGCGACAATGGTAATATTGGCATTACAGATTCATCAATTCCCTTTCTCTCTTATGTATCAATTGGATAAGACTCGCACTCTCTCTCTCTCTCTCTCTCTCTCTCTCTATATATATATATATATATATATATATATATATATATATATAATAATAATAATATATAATAATAATAATGTTACCTGGACAAGCAGGAATGATTTTATGCGCCATATTTTAACCTGGACCGACAGTCTAAATTTTATGATAAATAAATAAATAAAACTTCCCCTCCTCTGTTGGTGGTGATTTGGCCGCCAAGCTGTTTTTTTTAAAAAATTGTGGCCGATGGCAAGATCCGTTAAACCTTGGCCGAGATTAGTTGCGCGACCATTTTTTTAAGAAAAACAATTTTGCCTGGCCAGATCCAGCTAGTGGGGGCCAGGTCTTGCTGCATGTGGCTGGTCGCCAAGTGCTGGGCATTGGGGGTGGGGGTGCGACTAGGGGGAGTTTTGTATAGAATTAGACATATGTGGGTCCTCCTTATGATTGGACGGCCCAAATCAAATTGTGGTGGAGGAATTTTTCCTAGTGTTTGCTTAGGTATTCCAATCACACACAAACATATATATGAACTCTTATTTGAGTGTGAACTTTAATTATGACGGCCAATTTTCATCTAGTGGTTTACATTTAATAGTTATTGATAGAACTACCTATAACTACCCACCCATAACTCCACAATTTAAACTGTTGGATGAAAAATTAGTGGTCATGATGTAAGTTTACAAAGTGCACATTTAGCAAAAGTTTATATATATATATATATATATATATATATATATATATATATATATAATAGGAATTTCCTAGGAGTAATCCAGCTAACTATGTTTGTGCCCATACTTGGCTTTACGACAACGTACCAAAGCCTCGTCCTCTATCAGCTACCTAAATAAACTTCACTTCTTAATAGGTTCTGATACCATAATAGTTAAGACAAAGCAATCAAAGGATGATAAGAAGATTTTTGAAGAAGTAATCTTCATTAATATTGATCAAAACCTTAATAAGTGAAATATCCTTAAGATAAGTCTAAATAAGGTCTATAATAATTGAGTTTTTGAATTTAGACATACTTATATAATTAAAACTTTAGAAAAAATATTAGTCAAAGTAATTCTTGTAAATTTATATCTTTATTAGCTAGTAAAGCTAAAAGAATTAGAACAAGAATACAAGTATATCTATTTAGGCTTAGTCCAAATAGCTATCAAACCATTCACGAGAGATGGTCTGAATACATCTAGCATGTTTAAGAGATAAGTGGCGTAATAAATTCCAAGATTCACTATTAGGTATAATTGAATCTAGTTTATGTATGGGCCTAGTTTATTTTAATTGTTTCCCTAATTATTTTATTAGCCTATTATATCTTCATATCAATGAAGTCTTAACCTTAAATCTACAAACCCAAGGCTATGATATGTTACAAGGATCAAAATATATGTTTATTGTTCATAGGATTTGCTTAAAAGCAATGATTACTATATGCCCTTAGGCTATGATTATGTCAATAAAAGGGAAAATAACACTATTCTAGATAGACTCCCATAAGTCAAATTTATTTGTTGCAAAAACTTTAACTTGGTTGGAAATTGATTTACCCAAATCATAAAAATTAGAGAAAATAGTTCTACCTAGGGTAAGTTTAAGGAAAATAGATAGTATAATAGAAAGTTCAGATGGAGACGTAGAAGTCATCTTTAAAAGAAATGAGGAAGAAGAAAATAAATAGTCCCAAGAAGCATCTGGTTCCAATGTAAAAGATATTTACATATCTGATCATCAGATACCACAAGGAATTTACATTGAAAAACTTTCTTAGTCTGAGATGGAATTCAAGATAAGTAAGTTATAATTTATTCTTGAAAGAGAAAAATGTTCCTGCTAAATTTATGCTTCCCAAATATGAAAAATTTTGAAGTTGGTATTTTAACAAGTTTTCAAAAAACAAATTAAAATCTTTCAAAGAAGAATACTATACATATTTGAATAAATTAGGTTACGAAATATCTTTTGTTAAGTGGTTTAAATCATCTTTCTCTCCCCAAATTTGCATTTCAAAACAAACAAGAGTCTGGGATATGAGTAATGGTAAAACCGTAACAAGTAAACATCCACCGGTAGGAAATATTACAATGGTAATATAGAAGCTAATAGTAGTTTCCAAAAAGTTATCTATAGAAGATCTTACTAGTGTAATAAAATAAAATAACTATATTCATTTACATTTACAAACTCTTGCTTCTTATTTTTCCCAAATGGAAGAACAATTATTACCAAGAGAAAAGGGAAAAGAGAAAATAGAGGATGTTATTGTTAAACCTGTATTTATTAAACCACCTATTATGTCATCTAAAGGATTCAATTCGAGTTTACTTTTAAATGCAAATTTTCTAGAAAGACTTAATAGAAAATTAAGTAGTCTTAAAATAACTGAATCAATTAAGGTAATAAATGAAGAATCCAAAGAAGGAGAATTAATAAATCAATTTTGAAAGGATAAGATTGCAATGGCTAAACCTTTGGTCAATCAACCACTTCCTATTGGAAGACAATATTATCTAAAACCAATGCTAGCGTTAATCTTATTTGAAGAAAATACTATTAATTCTGTATTGTATGATAATAAATCCATTTATGAATGAAATATAGATGGTCAATCAGAATATCAGATTATAACTACTTTACATAATATATTTATATACTCAACTATATGTAGAACTACTCATAATACAGATAGGCAAATAGCTAAGTTTATTACTATAGGGCTTTATGGTCAGTTAAATGGTTGGTGGGATCATTACATGACTTCCCTATAGAAAACAAAAGTCTTAGGTGTGTAAGAATTAAACCTAATACTTAACAGCATAAAGAAGATGTTGTGTATACCTTAACAACAACTATACTATATCATTTTGTTAGAAATACAAATGCTTAAATGGAACGGATTCAAGAGTTAATTATGAATTTAAGATGTCCTTTTCTTACGCATTTTCGTTGGTATAAGAATACCTTCTTATCTCTCTTGTGCCAAAGAGCTGATGCTACACTTTTGAAAGAGCAATTTCTAGTTGGATTACCACCCTTCTTCGTTGAAAGAGTTAGAACTCGCGTAAGAAATCAACATAACGGAGTTATTCCATATAGTTCATTTACTTTGGGTAAATTAATCAACAATGTAATATCAGAAGGGTTATCTTCGTGTAATGATTTAAATCTTAAAAATCAATTAAGAAATAAAAATTAGTTGGGAAAAAGAACTTGGTCAATTCTATAACCAATTTGGTAGTTTTCCTTATCCCGTTCCTACCCCTTCCTCAACTGCACCATGCAAACCTTATTCTAGAGGCAGAAGCGGTACAAATCCAATAAACCTCGATCTAGATTTAGTACCGAGAAAAATAAAAAGATTAAGGATAAAAAACAACAAACTCAAAAGAAGTGAAAAGCTGGTTCAAAGCCTGTTGTTTGATCGGATTACGGTAAACCAGGTCATACCAGAAACCATTGTAAGGTAAAATGGAAAATTAATGAATTATCAATATCTGATGAAGAAAAACAACATCTTCTAGATCTATTAAATGAAAGTGATGAATCTAAATTGAAATTATTAGAGTTAGATGAGTCTGAATATTCAAAATGGATTACCAATAATAGTGAAGATAGTGATTGTGAGTGTAATCATTACAAGGCTATTATGAATCTTATTCGTCTTAGTGATAACTCTGTAAAAGAGTTATTATTCTTTGCATTTTATATTGAGTTTTTGTCATGTTTCGAGTGATATTTATTCCAATTTTATTAGTTTAAAAGTTTATTAGATATTTTTAATAATGTGAGAAATTATTGTGATTTTGGTGTAAAAAGTGCTAATTAATGTTGTTCTGGCAGGGTATAAGAGTTATAAGATGATCCGAAATCAATTTGGGGCGAAATCAGGCTAAAATGCCTAACCTAGAAACTGTAACCTCGAGCAGAATGCTCGAGCACTAGATTCAGAGTGCTCAAGCGCTAGCATTTTGGTTAAAGAAATTTTATGGCCGAGAGATGAGCACTCGAGCGCAACGGCGTAAAAAACTTGATGTGGAAATTATAATGCAAGTGCACGTGCCGAATCAAGTAATAAAAGTGATAAGAAAGTATCGTCCCATGAGGAATTATTACTAGAAGTTCTCAATTACCAAAACTAATTTAATTAATTATACTTAAATAGAAATGAATTCAAAGAATGATTAAATTATAGATTAAGCCTAAACTAATCTAAAATACAATATTTAAATCAAATATTAACTTCAAGACGACAAACCTTGGATTTTTAATTTCACCTAGTGCTCGGATTAATAAAGGTTAGTATTTTTTATTTATGTGATTGTGATGTTGGAGCTTCTATTTTATTCTGTTCTTAATGCTACTATTAGACTGACCACGTATTGTTAGATTTAGAGATTTAATCTTGTCTAGAGATAGAAAGATTAAATTTGTCATTAAATACAATAGCCTTTGTTCATCTATTTTAAGTGATTCACATGTGAGATAGAGATATACTTATATGTCATAACTAACTGTTAAGGGCAAATTTAAAGTATCATTTTGCAGATACAATTTCACGGAGTTATATGAGTTGGTGCGAGTGATAAGTTTATAGTGAATCGATAGATGTCATAAATAATTAATTCCCATGGTTCATGATTCAAATGTCCAATTCATATGTAGAAGTTATAACTTTAATCATACAGAGCACTTGGTGAAATTGAAAATCTTAGGTTTATCATCTTGAAGTTAATATTTGATTTAAATATTGCATTTTAGTTTAGTTTAGCCTTAATCTATAATTTAATCACTCTTTAAATTCATTTCTATTTAAGTATAATTAATTAAATTAGTTTTGGTAATCGACGAACTTCTATGTAATAATTCCCTGTACGACGATACTTTCTTATCATTTTTATTACTTGATTCGACACGTGCACTTGCGTTATAATTTCCATATCACTTAGTAGCAAAACAAGGCACACAAATAAAAAATAATAAATAGATCAAACAAACCAAATAAATAAAAGAGAAATAAATAAAATAATAAGCACAAGAGTAAACATCAAAACAATAATAAATAACAACTACACAAACGTGAGAATAAATAGGTAGATAAATAATGAATCATAATTAAATAAGCATTAGTTAATAAATAATCAAATAAATAAACTCATGCATGTATATAGATGAGTAATAAATATGCAAAAAAATAAAACACTATCTATGAATAACGATAAGATTATCAATAACATTAAATAAATATGTGACTAAACGCAAAGAAATATTAGCACATACACGAGGAAGTGAATACTTACATAAATAAATAAATTATTAATAGTAATTAATCATGAATAATTACAATATAATTATCAAATATAAAAATATATAACCAAACAAGAATAAATAATATCATGAGCGAGCAAATAAATAAATAATTAATTGATTAATTAATTAAGATAAATATGAATAATAATATTATTAACAAATAATTATATCATCAATAATAATAAATGATCATATAAGCATTCATCATGCATGACGAATCAATAAATAACAAAAGATAAATCAAATAATGAATACATTAATAAAAAAATTACATTATAATTAAATAAACACATTCATAACATTAAAATGTGTTAAATAATATAAATATCTATCTAAACTAATGCATGAGAGTATCAAATTACCATAAACCGTCAAAAAATGGGCAAAAACATATTGAAATAAGCTATCAAATCAATTGCACTGAATCGGCCGAGTCAGAGTGAGTCAACTCAGTCCAGGTTAAGCTGCTGGGTTGCTTTGGGCTCGATGGACATAAACATGGCTAGATGAATAGAGCAAATCGGGCAATGGAAACGACACAGGCAATTGGGCCAGATGGTGCTGCAGGTGCATGTCACCGAAAAACGCTAACGATGGTGAGGCTGGGATTGTTGCTGATCGAGATCAATGGTCTAGGCTACAGGGAGCATGGTGATGGTGGTGATCGACAGAGTCCGGCAGGTGGTTTGCTAGAAAATGGTCGGGAAGTGAGGTTATTGCCACCGAAAGTGATGAGATCGCCGGCGACAAATGCTGCAGCGACAACTATCATGGCCAGGTGCAATTGGTTAGGCATGGCATGGGGAAGCTATCTAGAAGATCATCCCAGCCAGAGTTAGCTCACTAGCGCCGAAAAGTGGCCTTAAAGGCACTGCGGCAATAGGGTGATAGAAAAAGATAGTTATGCTAGCGACCAATGTGGCGGTGTCGGTGTCGGTAGTGGGTCCTAGTTGATAGCTGGTCACGAAGTTATCACAGTGACACCAGTCCCATAGCCGGAGTTTGGCCGGATACTCATTGGCGGCGAGCCAATGTGGAGGCAGTAGTAGGGTTAAAAATGCTCTAAAATTGTAGGAGAAATCACGTGAAAATAGGAGGAATGTAGGGCGGATGTGGGGTGATTTGATCTTGCCACGTGGCATGATCAAGATATCCAGCAACTAGTGGGCTTAGTGGGATCCACCTAGGGTATAGACTGACATGAAAAATTCAAATCAACGTCGGCACAAAAGTCGAAACTGATTCAAAGCCTAACTAAGACTCTACAGATAGAAATCGAGGCAAGGAAGCTAATTGGGTCTCGAAACCCTAACCTCAATTGGTGATGATATGAGACTCAAATCACTTTTGGCCCACAGAGGTAGTTTGAATCCCTAAAATGTATGCAAAAGAGACACCTGAAAAACTCCAAACGGATACTACACATTGCAATGGTTTAGATCTAAGCACTAAAATCATGGGCTAACACAAGGAACTCATATACTTAATATATGATAACTCATGCTATGTTGTAACATAACCGAAGCTATCATCTCTATATCCAGCATACTCAACCTCTATAACATACGACTATCTAGACCTCATACTCATGGTCTGAAAGTTGAACTGACTCAAGACTAACCCGAATCGGGCAAGGCAATAAACGGGTAAAACTTTAAACTGAAACCACAGTTTTACAAAGATCCCACTAACATTGGCCGTTGTTGTCAAGACCCATTTCTTACATACTAGGGTTTGGGCCACCTATTCACCCAAATTAACTACTCACCCCACACCAAGTAAAACAACGGTATTAAGATTTGATGTGAAAAAACATAATTAAATTGTGTATATCTTGAAAATTACCTTTACATTTGAATATTATATCATCACTAAACTGTAATTTCTCCATTACATAACACAGAATTTTAAAAAATTCCTAATTTTTTAATATTTTTGCAAGAAATGAATTTAATTAAGAAAAAAGCCTTTTTTGCCTCTAATATCCTTGTTTTTTCCAAATATTTCTGCGAATACGGTTTTTTGATATAGAAGTACGTTCTTTTGAAAACCGGTTGCTGGTCTACGGAAGTGGACGGAAGTACTTTCATGGCAAAATATGCATAGATAAAATACAAATGCTGCCTAAGCAAAGACCGAATAATCCACACAAGAAAAATAAGAGTTGAGGCGACAATGTATCCACACCAATCTATATATTATCAAACCTTAAATTGTCCAGATAGTATTGATCAAGAGGTTTGGGAAAAAGTTGTGCCACGAATTGTGCCATTGTAACCTCTCTATATCTGGGTGGATTGTCCTCGGATAGTTCTTTCATAGGTCCGAACAGCTGCTGCCAAGAACGATATGGTTGAACGAAGCACGCCCCTGATATCCTTGGCCCAACACTGCTTGTAACTACTCTGTGGTTAACAATCTTGAACAGGCCATTCGACACCAGCTGCTCAACAATTAACATATTCAAATTAGCAGACCAATTTAATGATACCTGGAGAAGGCCGCTTATGTTAACAACAACAGCTCCATGAACTGGAGTAACATCTACTCAGTGACCTTGATGAAGGCCTTGGAGACCCCCAATATGGTCTTGGAGAAGGGTGGTGAGAAATGAAGGGTCAGTGTGCTTGCTAGTCCCAATGGTCAGTTGAGGCTAGGGGCATGGCGGGTAGTAGTGAGCAGCCATAGCCAGGCTCTCGAAGGCCTTTGTATCTTTGAGATGATGGCGAGGAAGCCCGAAAGCTTCTGACAGTAATTCGGTAAGAACATCTCCAAGTCGTTTTATGTGATTAGTATATTCTATATAAACACCTCTACAACACGTAGAACACTCGCTTCAATTTGGTTATGGTTATATATTCTTCATCCTATAGTTGCAGTTCAAATTCACCGATTACCCAATCGTACTACAGAAAAGCCAGTCAAGTGAAGAAAATTGGAAGAGCGTTAAAACATGAGCATCACCTGCAAACTTGACGCAATTCTTGGGGATTAAACGGCCCAATATCAAAAGAAGCAGTGAGCGTGTCTCTCCAGTTGGCAGCAGGCGATTGGAAAAAGATTATAATTTGTGGAGAATTTCACCTTTCGAGTGAGATCGCGGGAGTAGAATTGCATTTTGATTTCGTTGGGTTGCTCATTAAACAGTCGGATCCTTCCGATCATCTCATCTATCACATCAGGTGGAATTCCATGATTAACAATCTCAAAGAAACCCACCTTGATGAAGCATCCAGCACCTGTGCGACAACCTCCTCCTTCCTTTTACTCTCATGGGTTTCCTTCAGATCAATCACCGGTACCTGGAGATGGGAGCTGGAAGCAATATCGGAGAGGTTTGGCCGATCATGAGGGGCATGGATAAAGATCCTTCGGATCTTGGCCAAGCCTCCATCTACCAATCCTTTTACGCCGGCTTTAGTACTATCAAACTCTTGTAACTCCTCTCGATCGTAAGATACTTCAGATTGTTGAGCATCAATAGCATCGGCACTTGTCATATTGAGCTGGGCAACCAGAAAATAGGAGGAATAATATGATCCCTACAAATGTGAGGCCATACGGCCGTTTTTCGCCACTCGGATCCTGTACCTGGTGTAAGGTCGTATCTGTGCGTGAGTTTTTTACCGCACGAGACTTTCCACGAGTGAACGTAGCGCAACCCTCCACCACTTATGTGGCTTCATCTGGTTCATTAATCTACACCTAAGCATTTAAACAGAACCGGCCTCCGAACTTGACCTTTTCTCTTTGTTTTAGGGGAAAAAAGCTCATGGTCCTCGATCCTTCTCAACTTAATTGATTTGATTTACGCACCAAGGCTGTTGAATCTCGAGATAGTTCCTCCAAGGCCAAAAGCCTCTGAAAACAATTGAAACGTTGTTCCTATCTTTTCTCTAGACCACTCCGTCATTGTGTTCTGCTTAGCTAATCACAACGATGAAGATTAACCCTTGCGACGTTGGAGGGTTTTGGGAGACGGTGTTTAAGGAGGGACGAAAAACGCGGGAATTCTGTCAAAGCCGGAATCCACAAGTCCCTTGAAAGGTCCAGACAACTCTGGTCTGGCGAATATCAATAGAGTAACCATTTTTTAGCGGTAAAAGAAACTCTGTATAGGATTGGCTCACGCGCATTCGGATAGCAATATAACCTGCAAAGAGAGCAAAGTTCATCTTTATTTGATAATAAGGTTTCTTGTTTCCCTTTCTTTCAGATGTTCTTGTGTCTGTGCTCGATGACCTAAACATGTAGAAAACCACAGGTATAGTAGTCCACCATACACTTACCAAAGAAGAGGTAAAGAGCTACAACTGACTGCCTCTACAAATAATTCACTTCCAACTGTTGCACAAGGTAGAACTCTAACCGGAGTAATTTTTCCGTCAACCTAGCATCTCCTACCATATCATCTAACCATCGGGAAGCCATGTTACATGATGAATGGTACAAAGCTATGGAAGAAGAAATTACAATCCTCAATAACAATGGTACTAGGACACTAAAAGATTTACCTGCAGGCAAGAGAGTAATAGGGTGCAAATGGATTTATACTTTGAAATTTAAGTCAGATGGTTCAATAGATGGATATAAAGAAAGGCTGGTGATTGGAGGATTCAATCAAACCATAGGTGTGGATTATAAGGAGACCGTTGAAATAAATATTTAGTGGTTTCCTTTCTTAACTGTTTGAGTGTTTGCGATAAGCGGTTAGACTATTTAAAATTTACATGGTATTAGGGCGAAAGGTGTGGGGCTCGAATCTCTTTGGCAATATATGCGCGGAGAAATATTAATTTGCTCCATGTTGTGACCAA
>JAURVB010014650.1:0-99180 GCA_033002965.1 Piper betle | reverse complement strand
ATTAAAGATAAAATATAAAATTTGTTTGATTGAGTGGTGTTAAAAATGGAGGCTAAGAAACTAATTAGGGTAACTAAGTAATGATCATGATCTAATGCAAACTAGCCTAAGTAGACTTGCTAGAATTGATATAGGTTGATGTGTGTTGATTGATGCGTGATTGTGTTGATTGTGTGTGCATGCTATAGGATGTGTGATTCATCATGAGGGCGTTAGTTTTTAGCTTGATTGTGTAGGTACGGTGTAGGAGCTCGCCGCCTAGGTGCGTGGACCCGTTTGGAGCTTCTACCAGGTCCGTTTAGGACTCGTTCTATGTTTTTACGCTACTCTATTGTGTGTTTGATTTATCATGTGCAGGACGAGTTAAGTGGCGTTTTATCGGATCCCACTTAACTCGGGCCATTTAGCCAACAGTTCTTTCGGATTAATAACCCTCGAGGATGAGATCCCTCGAGTTTGTTTTTGAACTTCAGATCCAGCTCACGATGCCTTCGGGCCTATTGTATAAATCCCAACCTAGACCTATATACATATGTATAGTTTTTGCATTTTCAGTGAGAGATTGAATGAGGGAAATCCGACTACCGTGCTACGCGAGCGGGCACGTGTGAGTCGATAGTGAGCTCTGGAATGGTGTGCAGGCCGTTTCATTCCTGAGGGATCCTGACAACTCCACCTTTGAGTTCCTCAAACCCGGAGAAGTGTGGAGGTTCACGGGTACTGCAATGCAATGCATGTCAAGACTTGTGGTTTCAAAGGGTACTAAAGGCGACTGCCTGAGAGTGCTCAGCCTTCGTGCTCAAGGCCAGGAGTAATATGGAAGGTGTAGAGGGCGGAAAGGAATGAGATTTGATGCGAGAAGCGATAGAGAAATGGCCAAGGTATGAGAATGAGAAAGAAAGGGGGACGCTGTCGACCCGAGGGCGATGGCTCCCATATGCGCCCTGATGAGAGTTATTGAGGAAGTATATGGTTTTCATTCAACAGGAGAGTTTGCTCTCCTATGCCAGATTGATATTAGTTATTTTTCGGGCCGGTAACACTCGTTACTGATGGTTTTTCTATATATATGTAGATGAGGAATGCGAGCGATGAAAGCTGTCGGGACTACGGAGGAGCAGCACGGAACCCCGCACACATGTACCTACCGACGTGTAACGTATAATGATGATGTGTTAATGCTATGTGAATGATAATTTAGATGTGTTTGTTTGGATGAATTGCCTGTTATGAAATGAACGGATATATGTGAATGAGCAGGGAGCCTTGAGTTCAGCCTCGGCTTAAATGAAAACAAATGAGATAATAATGGAATGTCGCGATAGATTGTCATGTTTTGTCGTGTTTTGATAAAATATTTATATACCTTTGTTGTGGACAGGTTGGCCCTTATTGCACTTTTAGGGGAAATTCTGTATCGTTTTTACGTAGTAGTATATATTTTCTTTTGGTTTCTCATTTATTGTTTTGTCTTGTTTTTGCTTGTACATCATAGCATGCATATAGAACCGCGTTAGAATCCAATTGTTCCCATTCATGCATTTCATGTTTGCATCTCCATCTTGAGACGCTGAGGGCAGATCCGGGTCGGCTTAACCGAACCCAGTAGATTAGCGAACGGTTCGGTCGCCGGTGACATTTCCAGGTCGGTTCACTGGTGAGCCGAAACGGGGTGTTACACCCCCTGCCCGCCCGCCTAACTAGCGCCCACCCCTCGCCACGGCCCCCTCACAGCCACCCGCCGCCCCCTGCGATGACCTAGCCCGGTCCAAGTCGCCCAGGTCCCTCGCCAGCACCCTCAGCTGTGCCCCCCCCCCCCTCACCCGCCCCAAGCCGCCGGGTCCCCCGCCACCACCCTCGATTGCGGATCATATATCGACTAATACTAATTAGTGACTCTAGATCTTGATTTATCGTGAATGAAGTTATGAAGTTATGGAGCTACAAAGTGGGCAGCAGCCATTTAAAATGACCTCGTTCACTTATTGTGTTAAGCTAAAAAACCTCTCTCTTTTCCATTCAGCTAATAATTAGTTTAATTAATTACTTACTGAGTTGAATTTGCTATGTTTAGCTATTGTGTTTTCCGATATACATAAACCGTGTTTTTGTTGGGTCCAATGGGGTTTTCCTATTAGCCTATATACAAGTTACTAGTCACCTCCATACATGATATAGGATAAACCTAATAATTCTCCCCTCATACATTATATTACCCGAATCATTTCCCATTCACCACATGCAAGGCTCGTATGTTACAGGTAAGTTCTAGGATACTCTAATTTAGGAGGCAACACCAAGCCAACTAGGCTCTGATACCACTGTTGGGTCCAATGGGTCCCCAAAAGGACTTATGATAAGTTTTATGGGCCTATTTTAATCCAAAACTAACTAAAAAAATACGGTTTTCTCTTTAATATATATATAAGTCATCGGTCACTTCCACACCCAATAGATTTTGTTTCAGTTTATACAAGAAACGCTGCAACCAGCAAGCATTCTCTCGTTCACATTTGGAGAAGCGGTTCAAGATGTGGAGATGAACGGTTACATAATACCCAAAGGTTGGAAGGTCCTCCCACTCTTTAGAAGCATCCATCACTGCGCTGAGTTCTTCCCTCACCCTGATAAATTCGATCCATCCAGATTTGAAGTAATTTCTTTCTGTTCTTATATATTGAGTTAATAATCTTCCCTCTAAAATATAGCTTGTTGATGAAAACTTGGTGTTTTAACGGGCGCCATTAAAACCCAACACTTTCATGCCCTTTGGCAATGGGATTCACTCGTGCCCGTGAAGCGATTTGGCCAAGCTGGAGAAGCTTGTGCTACTCCACCACCTAACAACTACAAACAGGTTGCTCTTTCACCTCTACGTTATTATTGTTGAATTAGTTAGTTACTTATAAAAGCTATCTCATGTCTTCACTACTAAGCAACTTCTCTTTTGATTGATTCTGAGATGTCTAAATATTAGCACATCTGAACAAAAGTCAGCTTTATACTTTGAGGTCAACGTGTCACTAAGTATTCATACGAGTGGTCCTCCTATGACATGCATAACTGTTGCATGTCAATTTCGACGTGTGTTAAAATATAAATGTAATATTTTTTGTCACAATTTAAGAGTTTTAATATTATTTTTGAGGGCTAAATTATTTTTGGATTGACATGATATCAATATCAAAGGTGAAAGTAAATATGAAATGATTTTTTATATTATATTATAATTTGGTTGAAGATGGGAGGGCGTGGAGCAAGGCGAGGGCATTGAATACGAACCTTTCCCAGTGCCCAACCATGGCTTCCCCGTCAGAGTCGTAGCAAGAGAGCAGAAAGAGAGTAAGCAGACAAGTATGTGACAATTGTGTAAGAAACACTGCTCTTGCAAGTGATGTGCGTTGCATGCTCTGGGTCTCCTCCCAGGACTATACCCCCTCTGTGGAGCCTGGTGGATGTTCCATCTTGATCCTCTCTTTGGACGAATCTGATCAATTGGGTTGAGAAAATTAATAAAAGCAGAGAAAGCAACAGGGCAAGAGAAAATGAATTAACCTCTCTAGACTTTGGCAGGGTATTGCATGCCCCCGCAGAAATGGAAGCAAAGATCATGTAGAGAAGTACGCTGGTGGTTTTTGCCTCCTTGGATGACAAATTTGTGGAAGCAGTTGCATGCTCCGGCTCTTCCTGCAATAGTTAAATGTTATGTTCTAAGGAATAGATAAGGGTGACGTTGAATACTATTAGAGAACGAGAATGGGTATAACGATGAGTGGCTTCTTTTGGTTCTCAGCAACTTTCTGCTTGGTATGCGGACAACGTCATGAATGTCTATCATTGATCTTGAACCACCGAACTCCGTATGCTTTAATAATTGATGGATTCCACGCATGTTGGTCAGGCCAAAATTATCACCACACAATATTCCACTCATGAATCACATCAAATAAAGCAAGGTAGCCAGCTTTACACGCAAAATTTCGGACTCTAGTTGTCAACTGTACCGTCAATAACAATTCCTGAATTTTTGTTTTTGGAGAATAACAATTCCCGATTGGATTGCTAAAGAGAACTTTTTGTCTTTCCTTGTTCCTACAACAAGTTGTGCGGAGTAGACAAGAAACAGAAACAAAAACTTCAAGTCTTCACAGGAGTATCCCACTTCACACACTGGCCTTGTGTGATGATCACTTTTTATTTAAGAGAATTGTAGTCGTGCTGATTTTATGTGACCCACTTTGAAGTAGGTTGGTAGTTGATCAAGAGCAATAATTGCAGGCACATATATATTGGATTTTATTTGTTAGAGTTCTATATCGAAATTTGCATTTTTCATGGTCTATACGTTTAGCCTCAGACATGTTCATTACATACCTTTAGAAACCTCTCTTAACTTTTTTTGAAAAAAACTTAACATTCGGGACCTACTCATCTCGTATCAAGAAGTAATCACCTAAAGAAATAGCCGTAGACCGTCGATATTGGAAAAAATTGGCCAGCCTTGTTACCCATCAAATCCCTTGTCAATCCAATGTTACGATGTTACGGCTTATCTAGAAATACTCACCAGTCACCAGTTTTATTCCAAGTATTATGTTAAAAGAAAAAAATTGAGTAAAATCATTTACTGATGATAACTAAAATCAGATCAAAATGCACGTGATTTTTTCCTGTAACTGAATAGTTTCAATTGAGTAAAAACGTTCCTAGTGCCAAAAATTCACGTACACCTTGTTGCAAGGCTGAGCTTCAACCACAAGACTTTATGCGTACCATCATCCTTACCACGGCCCACCTCGCCCAGCCCAGGGAACTCTCTCGAACCATATATCAGTTTCACTAGTAGGCCCTGAAACATGGGCATGGCAGACAACTCATGCTTGGGTACCATCCAACATTAAGTGCCAATCCACCCACCACTCAGTAATTTTCAAGCACAGTAATCTGATAAGTTCATCAATGAATTCCCATCTACGTCCATTCACCCGTTCCATCCTTTCACAGAATTTCCATCTAGAAGGTTTCAAAGTTCAAACTTCAAACGAGCACTGATACTTTTATCCAAATACGAATTTCCACCTAGAAAGTTCCCCGTATGAGAGATCCCATTGCAAATGACAATGAATGAAAACTCTCACCGGCAAATTTTCAATCGCAGCCAAAAAGTGGGTAGATATGGTTGTTGAGCTTCCAAGAGACGGTATTATATTATTGACTCAGCTGCTGGTCATGGCCTAACCAATCAACCAAGCTTGTAGCTAATTTTAGGTTTCATGTCCACCAGAGAAGTATTTTGGCTGAATACTTCACAAGCATAATTCAGTACTCGCCCATTTCGTTTAAGTATTGGCAGTTGGCACCCCACAATTCCGCCTAATCATTCAGTTTCTACGCCTGTTCATGAACACTCCCCACCAAATTGGTCCACCTACAACTTCCCAACAAATTCATATTTCATTCAGACCTCAATGAATGTTATTAGAGAACTAACCCAGCACACGTAATACCAAACAATTCGAAGCAAAGTAGCTAGTCTTCAAACTTCAAGTTCTTAAAATTCATGCTGTGCTTCACTCAAAAACTAAATTCAAAAAGAAACCCAGCTCAACAAACAGCCAAACGAACGGCATATCCGGTAACAAGTGATTAATGAATGCAATTGCACCAAGATAATAAAGCCAAGAAACGTTTTGATCACATATTCAAAACAACACAGAATTTGTTTACTCCATGAAACTGCTTTATATCTCCAAGCTTAGGATTCAATCAATGATCTTAGGGGAGAAAAAGAACAAGAAACAAAAAGGAATGTTCAAGATGATATGTAAATGTAAGCAACCCTGCAGTATCTCTGATCCTTAAGTATTTACAGTCGAATAAATAGACTATTTTGCTCTACACATCTACATATTTGTAGCTCCATCCATTCGTCAATTTCGCATAGAGAACTAATCAGAGATTTGAGGGCAAACCTCCTTTGGGAATCATATTACCATCTTGCACCGCCATCATCATCTTCCACCATCCATGAAGAGCTCCTCCTTCTAGAACTCCTCGAACTGGTCAAGCGAGTGCGAGTACTTGAGGAAGACGAGGAGGAAGACGGGCGAAGACGATTGAAGAATGAGAAGAAACTTTGAAATGCCCGGCCAATTCCACCATTCTCCCCCGACCTGTTCCCCTAGACGTCCATGAGATCCTCCTCGGAGGCCCCCTGCATTGAATCCACCATCCACCTCCGTGTAAACCACCGGCAACTCCCTCTCCCCAGCCCTCCTACCGCCGGCAAGCCGCCCGACTGCAAACCCACCTCCGGGAAGCCTCCATATGGTCAGCCCCACCGTCTCCTCCTCCACTGGAGTGGTAACAGCTGCCCCGTGTTGCTGCTGCCCGTCGGGCGACGGAGACAAACTCCGGCGAGGAGTCTCGGTAGGGAGCTCGTAACGGCAGAGAGGGCACGAATTCCTCAACGAAAGCCATGGAAGTATGCATTCGGAGTGGTAAATGTGCTTGCAAGGCATCTCCCTCGCTTCCGATCCCAGCTCAAACGCTTCCTTACACACAGCACAGTGGGAATCCAAGCTCACGTGACCGGCGGCGATCTCCACCGTCGGCATGGACTCCACGGCTGCCTTCGACGCCGGCAACTGCTCGTACGGGCCGATGCCATTAATCTCGATCTGAGCAAGCTGGTCCAGCAGCCGATCGAAGCCCGTGCCCATCAGAAAGTCCGACATGCTCGTCGGAAGGGGCCGCAGCCCCGAACCCGCTCCATCGTCGTAGTAAAGCTCGAAGCTGTTGGCGTTGGCCCTCTCGCCGTCGGCAGCACCAACTTCGCCGCCACCGCCGCCGCCGCGTAGGACGATGACGGGGTTGAACCTCGACCGCTCCCCGCCGCGGTGGCGTCGGCTCCGAAGCGGCGGCGGGCTGGGACCGCCGTCGTGGACTTCTAGGCGGCGGAGACCGCCACCTCCTCCCCCGCCGTCTTCGGTGATCTCCTCGACGAAGCCGCCGTCGCAATCGGGGCAGACAACGATGTCGCGGTTCCAAACCCTAACGAAGCGGCTACATCGGTAGCACCAGTAGGAAGGCGTCGCAGCCGCCATGAAAGAACCTCTCAAGGAATCGATTCTGAGATTCGAGGGAAGCAATTAGAATCATCAAACATCCACCATGAATGCACCTCTCATGGATTCCATTCCAATCCACCCTAAAGATCGATTCTTTTCCTCAGATTTGCTTTGATGATCATGACAATTTCAATCAACCCGACTCTCTGTTCGACATCCAACTAGATACCAACTTGGATCGACCATCAACCAGAACAAAAAAAAATCCTTGCATCCATCAACAAGAGAAAACAAAATTCGATCCTGGCCTAGGTACCACTCTGATCTAGAGCCCCAAGGTGAGCAAAATTGAGAGACCATAAGTGAGAAAGATCGAACCTTCGGCGTCGGAGGAGGGGCCGGGGCGGCGGCCGAAGGAGGCCGGGCCGGCTGGGATGGCCGTACAGGAGGAGAGGATGTGGGTGAGAGAGAGAGGTGGTGGGCTTTTAAAGTGGGGATGGAACGGCGGTAGCGCACGGCTTTTCGTTTGCCGTTACGTCAACTCTGCGTTTACTTTTTATCGTACGTCTTCCAACAAGAACATGCCTTTCCCCTTTTTTCTTATGGTTCTCTAAAGTTATTAAAAGTGGAAATTATCATTTTACCTAGACTTTAGACAAGATATTATTTAAAATTTTACTATTATTTTATTTATTATTTATAAAACTTTAAAAAATATAAAATTGGCAAATCGTATTTATATACTAATAATTATATTATTGAAGTTAAATTTTTATTTAATAATATATATCTAATTTAAGATTTCTACATAATTCATAATTTTTATTTATTGTAAGATAAAACTTAGAATATAATTTTATCTAAATTGAATTTTTTAAAAATTAATTAGAAAAAATTATTTTATTTATTAACACTTACTTAATTAAAATTTTTTGCTTATTTTTAATGTTAAGATTATTTTTAACGTTAAAATTATTTTAATATTTGTATATAACCAATGTATTTAAAATAGAAGTTCTTTTTGTTAAAACTATATATATAACATCGATTGGGTGAGTGGGGGCAAAAAAACTTTCACCACTAAAATTTGATCTAAGTCATCCAATTACAAGATAATCTAGATCTCTTAACCCTTCCAATGTCATCGACGGCTGCATTAGCAACAAATTCATGGTTGTGCTAGTTATATTTAAAAAAGGGAGAACTTTTCTTTTATTTTATTAAATCTAGGTCATCTTTAAAGTTGGGTTATAAAACTCGAGATAAATTTTTTCATATATATATATATATATATATATATTCATTATTGTGTAAGTCTTTAGCTAGTATTCATTATTATTTAAAAATATTTTTTAGAATAATTTAATTACCCTTAACCGGTTTTTGGTGGCTAGATTTGGTAGAGCAAGATTTGTTTCCCTCTATTTTTAAAAATAAATATTTTAGATAGTTTATTTTTTCTAAATTACCCAAATTTAAGACATAATTGAGTCGTCAAAAAATATTTTTAAATTGTAAATATTTAAATCATGAATAATGTATATAACCATCTTTGAATTGCAATTTTCTTTTGTGCAAAATTATTAGAAGTGAATATTGCTTATTAGGGTAAGAAATATATTTTGCTCAGGTCTCTTACTTAGACGATAAAATTTAATCATATCGAAATATGATAGTTGTAATTTATTTGTAAAAGGTCAGTTGGAAAAATTTTATAGCTTAGCATTTTTTATTGAAGTAGCTCCCTTACAATACGTTGCAATTTCTCCATAGCTATGTCACGTGATTATGAATACACCACTTCTAACATTTTACCCAAATCATAATATATATATATATATATATATATATATATATATATGGATTTAGTGTTTCTACCTTTGCTTGAGTTTGATACCGGCCGTTGGATTTTATCCATCGGCTGCAAACTTATAGCTCATTGGACCAGGCGGCGGCGCTCTCCCCGCCCTCCCGGCCCTCATTATCGACAAGTTGCCGGTGGAGAGATATGAGCCGTCATCTCCCACAGTGTATGCTGTCGTCCCTAACCCCACCATCGTCGACAACCCCAACATCCCCAGCTACCAGCCGCACATCCACGGCCGGTGCGACCCGCTAGTGCTCATCCAGCTCCACATGACCGACGTCAAGATGGAGCTCGACTGCTACCTTGACCGTGTCTTCGTCTCCGTGCGGGGGTTGTGGCGGTTGCATTGTGTGATGGCCAGCAGCTGCGATTGCCAAGTCGTCATCCCCATGGGCGATCAGGTGCTCTGTTTGATTGTTGATTTGAGGGTGGTTTTTTGTGGTTTGCAATTTTTCTGGTGTCCTCAATGAGGTATGATTTGGCTAACAGGGTTCAATTCTAGGTGCTGAGATCGAAGTCACTGGAAAATCGTACTCCACTAAGATTTTGCTGGCGGATCAAACACAGGATATGGAGAAAGAGGGGAAATTGGAGGAGGGGAGCGTTTTGAAGTCCAATGTGTTCTCGGTGACGGTTCCAAGGGTGAGAAGTTGGAGTTGATTTGTTCGTTCTTCTTTTTTGGTTTCTTTTGGTGAACTTGATGATTATTCTTTCTTGCTAACTTGTTGTAAAGGTTGATGGGGGGTCAATTTTGTCGGTAAAAGGTAGTTGGTTTCAGCCATTGTTGTATGAGCATGGCCAATTCTGTATTGTTGTTCCGTTTTCGTTCCCGAATTTGTGAACCCATTTAGTAGGAAGGTTGCGTTGATTGAAAGTATAAGCTTGAGCTTGAACACGGGGTTTAATAAAGAGGTCATATTGAAGGGAACGAGTCATCCTGTGAAGGTGTAGTTGCTTCCCCTATGTTTGGATTTCCATTTTCCCGATGTGTGATGCACATTCACCTAAATGTTGCATGAATTGCTGCATCAAAATCTGAAGTTGGGCTTCCAGTATGATGTCCAGGTATTGTCATGGTCAAAAACGCATTTCAGTTTTTCATACGAGGTATCAAGTTGTTCTGTCCTTTGGGACAATCCCTTATTTCTTGCTCCCGACTATAAACTCATTGCAGAGCCAATGAGGTTGAGCTCCGTTTCAGCTACAAAATGGTCCAACAATCTTGGGTTGAAGTTGCCGGCGGGAAACAGAGGAAGTCTCAAATGGAGAACTTTGGTCCATGGCGTCGCAAAAGCTGCAGCTTTGATCGATGCAATGACAACAGTGGATTTGCCGGCAACCGTTGCTTCACCAGACTCCCAAGCCGATGCGTCCCGCTTTCATTTTGTTGGCAACCGTCTCCTCACTGGCGGCCGGCGGCGAGGCGGTGGGTGGCATGGCAAAACAGAGGGGGGGGGAAAGGGCGATGGTAGGGCAAAGCTCATAGCTCCAAGTTTTAAAATTTTCTTCTATGTAATATTTAAGGTATGATCAAACTAGGTGATGGTTAAGATAAAAAATGCTCTTGATTGGAACCAAAATGATTGAATTTCCAACTTAATAAGTTGTTTTCAATTGTCAGGTACTGAAGAACTTTCTTCCTTAATATGTTTGATTTGTTCTACTTTATGTGAAGTTGGTAGGATCGAAATTTGTCAAGGACCTTACAAATTGTGTTTGAATTGACTAATTCGGCATCTAATGTAGGCTAGAAGGGACTAGCTTATTGGATATCAAATAGATTTGCATTTTGTGAGTTAGTCTATAAGTTGGAGGATTGATCAGGATCGATGGAATGATTACTTAGTGAGGGATGGAGAGGGGCACAAGTAATTGAACATGACAATTTGTAATATACCTGCAAATGTACCATTTGTTGAGCCTTTCCATATAGTAGTATGTAATACTAATATATATCATTGCTTCCTTCTTCAGTTTATAAGCAATTATGGACAGCGTTTAATATGTGAGTTTACCAATTTGATTATATGGATGATACAGATCATGTTCTTTAATTCAAAATAACAGCACCCTATCTTTTTAAAATCATTCTGTACTCATGTAGCCATGATTCCATTGTTTTTTTTAATGTACCATAGTAACTTGTCTGTGGAAAAAAGCAATTTATCTCTCACAAATGACATGTACACATCATCCAACAAATTTCCTGAGTCGTCATTTTACTCAGAGCCTAGTTCAAAGATAGGGTAATACACAAGTTAGCTATATAACCCAAAAAAATTGGCATATTGAAACAAATTTTCCCTGGGTGCGCATCAAAAGAAAGGCAATGCATGTTAAACATAAATGCTTGCATTGTTCTGCCATTCAATAAAATGACCTCTACAGGTATCCCTTTTGGCTGCAAAGATAAAAACCAAAGTCATGTGGATCAACTCAACAATGACTGTGCCCACCACAGTTCTAGCGGGAACATTTCCGTCATATGAGGTAGGGAAGAGCCTAATTTGGTGGCGTTTCTGAGCCACCACGTGAGTGATAGTAGGCAAGTAACCATTGGAACTGACATCCCTCTTCACATTAACAAGTTCTTGATTGACAACCATATCAAATTGGCTTTTACTGACCCATCTCGAAAGAAGAAAATATTTTCGGGCCTGAATCCATTAGTCTAAACATAAACTTTGATAAGCTCTGAGCACATCTCGCCTAGGTTCACAATGTGCTCCTTCCGATGACTCTGAATTCTGAATCGTGTAGTATACTTGTTGGCGCCCGACCAATTAACTGTACTAGCAACACCAGAAATAGAGTGACTAGAAGTGCCATGGCTCTTGGGATGGTTCACGTCGGCACCAATGAACATGATTCCTTTGTTGGATTGAATGACAAGGGAGCTCATCGGGTTTTCATGGACTTCCATGTTAGACACCTCTCACACCAAGTGTATCCCCTCATGTTGATCAAAGTTCTTTAGACTGTTTCCCCTGCTTGGAACCAACGACATCAGAGTTGGGAAACAATGCTTTTACCATTGTCATATGCATGAAAACCACAAGCACGCTTCCTAAAGCTTTTACCATTGTCGACTCGACAATACTAAAACTCATAACCAATACCCAATTTTATAAAATATCCCCACTGACAATAGAATAGCAATAACCGCAATTCAGTACTGCACTTATATCATGTTCTAAGAGAAGAAGTAATAAGCAAAATCATTAATCTGAAAATAAGAGGTAAACATTAAACGAACAAATGGAATTGTTGGATGCATACCCACTAGGACCATTTCCAGCTTTAACCATGTTACAAATGACGGACTTCCTATACGATGGCTTTGCCAATGCCCATTTCTTCCACTCTTTATCTTGATTCTTGTCCAGATAGTCCTTGGAGCACCTCTACCCTGCAGCCATTTTATAGAACTCCATGGGCACCTCATGAACACCATGATCATCGACATGTTAATAAAAATCAAATCCACAAACACAAACCGTTGTGGCAACAAGAATGAATAGATCAAAAAGCAATAACTCAAAAGGATTTCTAGATTCTGCTCCAACAACAATAAATCAAAAGCAAGAACCTCTAAAAACTCACAATCCCATCAAAAAGGGAAACGAACGGCCAACCTGATTGATGACTTTTTGCACGGTCTCCTCCGGGAGCACCTTCATCCCATCGACGGCGAGCGCCTCGAGCTGGTCGAACCCGCAGGTGGCCGATGGTGCAGACCAGCTTGGTACGAGCTGCGCATAGGTAAACTGACCGATTGTAGTCCACGTGGACTGACCGGTCATAGGCCGCGCTGGTCACTGGATCTGCCAGGTTCACGTATGCCTCGTTCACGTCGGTGAAGTCGCCGCCGCTGGAGCCCGCCGAGACATTTGGGTGGAGCCGCTTGGCCAAGCTCCGGTACGCCACCTTGATCTCCACCTACGTTGATGTCTCCATCCCCGCAACACCTCGTACGGGACCCTTGCCATGGCATCACCGGCGGAGATGGCGGGACAGTAAATCGCGGGCAATCGAAAGAAGCGAGCCTTTATGGATCTACAGAGGGTGTAAATCCTAAATTACCCTCAAGCATAGCGAAGATCGCTCTGCTGCAGCACAGGATATTCACCCTCATATATATATATATATATATATATATATATATACTAAAAGTTTTTTATTATAAAATGGAGAATATTTTACTATATTACCAAGTGGTTGGAAAATTAGGCATTATTACCAAAAAAGAGGAAAAAATAAATTGTCTAAAATATACTCACTTAAAAATTAAAATAAATTCAATCTAAAATATACAAAAAAATTCCTCGGCTAGGCCAAATCTAGTTCCGCCTTGGCCTCAGGCAGTTGGTGTAAAACTCATGACTCGAGTCAGGGTTTTACGTTACCAAACTAGTCGGTTCAACTGTTGGTACGAGTCGAGTTAGTTTCATGAACTGCGTGCTGAGTCAAGGCAAGCTGTGAGTTATGAGCGATGAGAGTCAGGTGTACCTAAATATATGATGATAACGTCGAGAAGATGGTGAGAAATGAGTTATCAAAATATATGAAAGTATGCAGTATTTTTTTCTTTTTATATGTTTGATCGTAGAAATAGTTTTAGGCCGAATAATGCATTAAGACGCGTTAGATTATATTCGGGTGGGTTATTAGTTATAGAGCATGCCATTTGGATGTTGTTGTGTTTGTTTTATTTTATGAGATTTTTTTCATATTTTTCTAGATTTTTTTAGAAATTATTACGAACTAATTATTATTTTGACTTGAGTCAGAATCGAGTCAATACTTATTTATGATTTTGCCATTGGAGTATTTCGCCTCCTTTCCCGACACTTCCCCACCCAAACCCCACCGCCGCCTTGTGCTCGTCGCCGCCGCCGCCGTCATCGACGTCACACTGCTGCCGATCGTCGCCACCCCACCTTGCTTAGCCGTCGTCGTGCTGCCCCGACCAACTCGGCCACTGTCTTGCCGCCACGACTCCGGAATCGCCCCATGAACTGCAACACTCTCCTTATCAATTTGCCGCTGTCCGGGCCACGCCGCCATCGCCGTGACCTCGACGACCACCCCCTTGACCTCCCCGACATTTCCCCATTACCTAGCACCACTGTCGAAGACGGCCGTGGGCCTGATCGGAATGACCGACCGCCCCGACCGAACTCGACGCCGCCGCCATAGGTCATCGCCACCGCAGCCGCCCTTGCCGCCACCACCATTGGGACGAGCTCGCCGAGCCGGTGCTAACCCTTACCCCCGATTGCCCCGCTAGAACCGTCGCCAGAAAACCGCCAGAAGTCACCGGAAAATTGGATTCACCGAAATTCGTCGAAAATCACCTGATCTTCCACCGAATCCCCCTGATTGAACCCTATCGAACTTCGAACGTCATAGGGTGCTGAATTCGAGCCACGAATCACACGATGTATAATTTATTTTAACTTAATTATTTAAAAGTATTGATTATTAGAATTGCATGCAAGGATTGGTGAATTGCGTGTTATAATTATATGTATAAATGTAAAATTGATTAAGGATAAAATATGAAATTTGTTTGATTGAGCGGTGTTAAAAATGGAGGCTAAGAAACTAATTAGGGTAACTAGGTAATGATCATGATCTAATGCAAACTAACCTAAGTAGATTTACTAGAATTGATATAGGTTGATGTGTGTTGATTGATGCGTGATGGATGTGTGTATAATATAGGATGTATGACTGCATCATGAGCGGGCGTTAGTATTTAGTTTTGATGTGTGGGTACAGAGTAGGAGCTCGCCGCCTAGGCATGAGGACACGCTTGGAGCTTCTACCAGGTCCGTTTAGGACTGGTTCTCTTTTTACGCTACTCTATTGTGTATTTGATTTATCATATGCAGGACGAGTTAAGTGGCGTTTTATCGGATCCACTTAACTTGGGCCATTTAGCCAACAATTTTCTGGATTAATAACCCTCGAGGATGAGATCCCTCGAGTTTATTTTCGAACTTCAGATCCAGCTCATGATGCCTTCGGGCCTATTGTATAAATCCTAACCTAGACCTATATATATGTATAGTTTTCACATTTTCAGTGAGAGATTGAATGAAGGAAATCTGAATACCGTGCTACGCGAGCGGGCATGTGTGAGTCGATAGTGGGCTCTGGAATGGTGTGCGGGCCGTTTCATTCCCGAGGGATCCTGACAACTCCACCTTTGAGTTCCTCAAACCCGGAGAAGTGTGGAGGTTTACGGGTACTGCAATGCAGCGCATGTCTAGACTTGTGGTTTCAAAGGGTACTAAAGGCGACTGCCTGAGAGTGTTCGGCCTTCTTGCTCAAGGCCAAGAGTAATATGGAAGGTGTAGAGGGCGAAAAGGAATGAGATTTGATGCGAGAAGCGATAAAGAAATGGCTAAGGTATGAGAATGAGAAAGAAAGGGGGACGTTGTCGACCTGAGAGCGATGGCTCCCATATGTGCCCTGATGAGAGTTCTTGAAGAAGTATACTGTTTTCATTCAACAGGAGAGTTTTCTCTCTTGTGCCAGATTGATATTAGTTATTTTCCGGGCCAGTAACACTCGTTACTGACGGTTTTTCTATATATATGTAGGTGAGGAATGCGAGCGATAAAAGTTGTCGGGACTGTAGAGGAGCAGCACGGAACCGCGCACACATGTACCTCCCGCATGTAATGTATAATGATGGTGTGTTAATGCTGTGTGAATGATAATTAGAATGTTTTTGTCTTGATAAATTGCTTCTTATGAGACGAGCGGATAATTGTGAATGAGTAGGGAGCCTTGGAGTTCAGACTCAGCTCAGATGAAACGAAAGAGATAATGACTAAATGTCATAGTAGATTGTATGTTTTATCGTATTTTGATAAAATATTTATATACCCTTATTGTGGACAGGTTGGCCTCTATTGCACTTTTAGGAGAGATTCTGTCCATTTTTTCGTAAATATTAATGAATATTTATTTAAATTTTTTGCTTGTTGAATGGTTTTTGCTTGCATAGCATCACATGCATGTAGGACTCCGTTAGAACCCAATTGTTCCCATTTATGCATCTCATGGCTGCATCCCCATCTTAAGACGTCGAGGGCAGATCCGGGTTGGCTTAACCGAACCAGTACATTAGCGAACGGTTCGGTCGCCGGTGACATTTCCGAGTCAGTTCATGGGTGAGCTGAAACGGGGTGTTACAGTTGGACCAGCCCTCCCTTAGGCAGAGGATGGTTGTATTTGACTAGGGCATGTCAACCGACCTAATATTGGTGCGACTGACTATGACCACCCCTTGCCTTAGTTAGATATGATTGCTTAAGGCCAAGACAGCCGTATCCACCGAATTTGGCCTAAAGACAGCATCTAGCCACCTTGCCTAATCGGCCAAAGGTCATCCAATAAAGACAGGCCAAGGTCAGCCAACCACCCTTAGGTAAGTTTTAAAATTCTTTTTTTAAGTTTTAAGTTGGATTATTTTAATTTTTTATTTTAGTATAGAAACAACCACCGGGAGTTTTGTTATTGTAATAAAAATTCACTTGTTTTTGTAATTAGCTTTGATTCTCCTTTGGTAATATGAAAAATCAACCTCCCTCGGAAAAAAACTCATCCTAAAAGCTATATTGTGGCTTTTTTAATGCAATATTGTATATTTCGTTAAAAAATATAATGCCGTTGGCGACATGAGTCTCATCACCAACCACCACTCCATCATTTGCCATCTCTACAAGTTGGGACAATGGACCTTTACTTTCCTCCTCTCGTTCAAGTGTCACACCAAAAACAGAACTTCAACTCAGAAGTTTCCCCACTTATTACAGATTAAAATCATTATGTAGGAAATGGAAAGTAATAGGACATGCCTATAAATTTAGTGGTTCTAAAGTTTGGTTATTATTAATTTTTGCGAGGAGGGTGCTTTTCTGCCCCAACTTAATTATTAGTTTTAACCAACAGACCGACCGACAATCTCTTCACCACAATCCATGTAGAAGGACACAAATATGTATGCATGACATGGCATGTAAAGATTAGCTTGTTCCAACCCGGGTTGCACGAATCGGCCGATTCCGTGCAGAATCGGCCGATTTAAATCGGATCGGCATTGGACCGATCCAATTTTGGCGCCGATCCGATTTCGGGGCCGAATCGGTCGGCCCTGAATCGCCCGGTTTCGTCCGATTCCAACCGATTTAACTCGGAATCGGAATCGGCCGATTTAAATCGGAATCAGTTTTTAGGAAATTACCAAAATACCCTAGGTATGATTTTTATTAAATTATTTAAGCATGGGTAAAATGGTAATTTAAATTTTAAAAACCTAAAATCAAACCCCTCTCCCCCGCTTCCGCCGTCCGACCTTAGCTCCGTCCGACCACGCCACCACCCGCCCGATTCCGACCTCAGCTTCGCCCTCCGCCGCGCTTCCGCCGTCCGACGCTCCGCCCAATTCAGAACTCAGTTCTGCCCTCCGCCTCGATTCTGCCGTGATTCCGCCGTCCGACGCTCCGCCCGATTCCGAACTCAGTTCCGCCCTCCGCCGCGATTCCGCGCGCGATTCCGCCGTCTGACGCTCTGCCCGACCTTCCGACCACTCCACCGCCGTCCGACCTCAGCTCCATCCGACCATGCCACCGCCGCCGTCCGACCTCGGCTCCGCCCTCCGCCGCGCTTCCGACCGAAAATTTGGATAAATTTGGATTTTTATTGAAATTGAATATTGTGATGTGAAAATTGTTATCTATAATGTTCTAATTGATTAATATGACGTGCGAATTGTGATGTCCAAATTGAAATTTTGTGTGTGCGGTAAATTGTGATGTGCGAGTATTTGCTATGTGCAAATCGTGATGTGCAAATTATTGTTGTATAAATACTTGAATTTGTGTATTTATGTTGAGAAATTATATAATTATGTATTTCGGTATTTCTGTTATGAGTTGGTAAATTTTTGTATATGACTGATTTGGACCGATTCAAGCTGGACCGATTCTTCGGCCAATTCAGACCGATTCCGATTCCGATTCCGATTCCGATTCCCTGGAAAACCGATTCCGATTCTGATTCCGATTCCGATTCATGCAACCATGGTTCCAACCTTGGCTTCTTTATTTTACTACTTTTTTGTCTTTATTTCTGCCTTCATATTGATATTGCTTCGGGGGTATCCAAATTGGTTTTACAAAAAATAAAAGTTCTGATCTTCAAACATGAGCGCATGGCTACTTAAAGTCAGATCTTATAATTAGGGTTGAATTATGATTCACGAAAATTATTTAAATTCACTCGCAAAATTTTTTGTTATTTCGTAGATATATTGTAAAGTATGATAAATTGTATTTGAGAACGAAAATTATAAGAAAATTAGTAGGCCGATAAAAATTGGTTAGGGCAAGAAAATTTTGACAGGTTGACTGCCATTTGCCAACTAGTTTCCTCACAGGAAAAAAATTCTCATAGCTATCCTAAACGCTGAAGTTAGAAAAGGGGCTACTTCACCCTTTTTTTTCAAGAATTCTATCAATAGCTTTCAAAGCTTGCTTTCCATTGTTGATTGAGGCATCTTTCTTGGTTCTTTTGACCACAAATCCAACAAGAACTTCCACAAAATAATGCCCAAATCACTGACTTGACTTGGGGATCACTTCCTTCCAAAAGGATTAAAAGATGGCCGGAATCAAGAAACTGCCTTTGTCATTTTTAATGTTTTATTCTGTAATATCTGACCTCATTCTAACGTGAAACAGGCCGCGGGATCTCACGAGAATGCTCATATCTGCTTTCCTTGGATCAGATTAGGGACCTGCCTCATTGCATATTTACGTCACTACTACCTACCTTTCATTTATTTATGTTGGTGTATATGACAGAGATATATTCGTAATGGTACATGCCATTCAAAAATAAATAAATAAATCTAATAAATCTTTATCTAAATTTATATATATATATATATATATATATCTTAATTAAGGGAGAGACAATATCTTTTTCATGTATTTGTGCATACTCTAAATATTAGTTCTTAATTTTTAATTAATGATAAATACATTTTTATGTAAATTACTACAATAAATAATATGCCAAAGGAGATGTATGACTCTCTCACTAAACATTAGCCTTTAATGCTTATATATCATTAAGAGATGACACATCAATGCCTCAAGTTATGTGTGTTGTCTTAATAGAGTTCAAAATGAGGTTATTTTCTTATAATAATCGATATAATTACCTACAACTATATATCTCATTACATCATATATGAGCAAAAAAATTATATTAGTTATTTTGTTTAATTGTTTGAGTAACAATTGGGTTTAAATCTATATAGTGTTAATAAAAGATATGTGCTTTATGTGAATTATATTCTAAGTAAATATCTATCTACCATAGTACGTGATTCATATCACATGTATTTTTTAATCACAAGGATAGTGGGAGAATGTACCTTCTTCCCTTCTCGATGAGATTATCGAAATAAATATGCTTTTTATGTGCCCTTATTGACTTTAAAGTATATTTAAGATCACTAATTAAAGTTAATTTATTTAGTATACTACCTACGACAATGGATGATTCGACAATATGGGGTATGTCTAAATAATAATAATAATTGCTTATCAAAAATAATATATGCATGAAAGAAAGACTATTTTAAAAACTATATTCAAGTCATGACTATTATTATGTTTTTATAACTAAATAATGTGGATAACAGTAGTAAAGTAAAAATTCTTGAAGGTTATATGATCTTCACTATAGTTTACGGCACAACGACAACATTTAAGTCAATAAGTATCCTTAACAGGTGTTTCTTGTGCTTTTACTTTCTATTATTTCCACAAGTTGCATGGCCTACTCTTTGTATCTTCTTTTGTGCAAGTTTTTTTAATTAATTGTATTTTATGTGTAAGTATAAAATTATAATTGGTAGCGCTCATTAATTGAGAATATCTTTCATCATATGCAAATGAGAGATGTTAGCATATATAATAGATATATACCTATAATGGTATCCCCTGTCTAAATCTAAATAAATATATATAATAAATCTTTATTCAAATATATATATATATATATCCTTATTAGTTAAAGAAGAAATAAATCTCTCAAAATCCTTACCCGTTAAGAAAGATAAATATGACTCCTTCTATTTAAGGAGAACACACGTATTATTTTTGACGTACATTATTTTAGAGAATTATCAAAAAAAGAGATAGGTGGTAGAAAATAAGTCTGGTTTTAATAATCAAACTTTGATCTTGGAAAATTTGGAAGGCAAATCAAAGATTTATACATCTTATATTGATCTAAGCATTTCTTATTCTTATTTTAGTTTAAATTAATTATATTAAAAACTAATAATTTCCAATAAATTACCACCTACCTTTGATGTATACCACGAAGTTCTATAACGATTCAAATCATCTAGTGCAATTCCTATTCCTAATGATTATTCGCTTAGTTAGCGTCCTCTGATCATTAAGAAAAGCAGCTCTTTCCGACAAAGTTATTCCACTCACTGGTGGCGAGAGTGGAAGAATTTTGTTTGGGAACTAGATTTCAACCCGCTGCAACTATTTTATTAAGAAAACGTCACCGCAAAACCTGTTAACTATGGATCTCCACATGTCAAGAAAAGAGGTAGATGTTTGGTTGGACCATAAATAGTTCTCAGTGCACGTTCAAAAGGGGGATTGGAGAATGGTACCACTTTCATTTCATAATCCCAACGATGTGATTCTTACAGTCAAGATTATTTACTCTTAGTAGTTTTTGTGACAATGGGTAATCAAGATTGGGTTTTAACATCATATATATATATATATATATATATATATATATATATATATATATAATATATATATATATGGGTGCGCTTCACCTCATCAAACGGCCAACTCCTCGTGTACAGAAACATTCAAAGCCCATGGACTTCAAGACATGGGCCAGACAACTTTCCGCACTAACAAAAAATGCTATCGTTCAAGGGGTTATTTAACAAATTGATCGAATTTGAGCTTGATTAGGGTTGAAAAAAATCCAATTTTAATCAAATGGGGGGTGTAAATCAAAGTTGTAAAGCTTGATTTTGATTTAATCGAAACTACTAATTTTAATTTAGGTTCATCATCTCTGGCCGAGCATGTAGACAAGTTAGAGAAAAGATTTGATGTAGTAAGTGTTAAAACAAATTTGTTGCCATTTTTATCGGTGTAAATCACCTCAATTTGTGAAGATAACTGTTTGTTGAAGTTATACCCATCAAATTTCATGATTTGTGGTGATTATATACCAATAAAATGGTTGCTAATGGAAGTTTGCCGTAACATTTGCTACAAAAAAGGTGTAGCTGGAACACACCGGTTTAAAATATTTTCATTTAAAAAAGTAATTTCCTTTTGCTTACAGTTACAAGATAGGCTGGTAGACCCACACCGCTGGTCCCATCTGATGTGGGGCCTTTTAGAACAATGCAATACCCTTCTTATGAATGATTTACCATATATTGATTTAGATTAGGGCCTTAGAAATGGGTTTTCAGATCCTCGGGATGCTTAAGATCCTGATCTAATTATATCATATCAGAGCTAGCTGTCGTGACTTACTAAAGGATAATATAAACAAACAAAGCTATTTAAACACAAAGTTGTAAGATCATGCATGGAAAATTGTATATTGACTCAACTACATCTTGAAGTCAAAGAACAGTGCATAAACAAGAAATTAAAACCCCATCGGAGAAAACTTGTGTGTTGAGTTTTATGCTCCACAACTTAGGCCGAACGCTAATTAACGGGCAATATCTCACATATGCAGGTGAAGCATTTTACAAAATAATTATCAATTAAATGCTACCAATCTTTTATCAACCTTGCTGCAAGTGTTGCATGAACTAATAAATTATGCTTTATATACTGCAATTTAAATCAATTTTGCCAATACCTTTTTATTGTCAGTTTTAAATCTGGATAAATAAAGAAAGGTGGCGTCATTAAGGAGATGCATTCAGCGCTAAAATAATTTTCTCATTTATAATTATATAAATCCTAATTTAAAATTTATGCCCCTCACACATTTTTAAGTATCAAACGAAAAAGAAGAAGAATAATATACTCTAATTTATTCGTTGATATTATAGTCGAGAAGGGCACGTCAACGGCCGGTCAAATCCTCATCAATTCACTAATTCAACTACAACGCTAATCAAGACTAATCCAAAGCCGTGCAAGAACACACCTAAAAAATTGTTTGAAAACAATCTTAAACGGCTAAGCCCACATCTTTGACTTCACACACAGAAATGTGAAACGTGCTCACTTCCTAATGTTCTTCGTTGCGACCGCCGTTGGTTTCCTAAAACAAGTATGAGAACGAAGGTGGAATAGTTTTCAGGAAAAATAATAGCGGGTGTCAATCGAAATTCATAATTAGATTATTGAAGATTCAAGTTCTTTGCACATCTATTATATTATCCCCGCGTTCATTGTTAACTTCAAATACAAATATATAATAAACGATTCATTTTTTAAATTATAGGGATCAGCAAATAGAGGTAAACATATTTAGGTTCAAACCGGAAATAACATTCTGAAACTGAAATTGTCGATTTGATTCGATTATTAGATTTTGGTTCGGTCCAGTTTGGACTTTGGGTAAATTATTAAAGTTGGAAAATTTTAGTTCAAAAGCAAACCAAACCAAAATAGACCGAAAACCAATTTTTTAAAGAAAAAACTTAATAATTTATGTTTTATTTGGGTACCTTTAAAATTTTAGATTTATTTGTAATTCATTTGAGATGTTTAATATAATATCTATGTATAGAATGCTTTTGGATGTGATTGTGATGGTTAAATCATGTTATAATTATATGTATTCTACAAATAATAATAAATGTTATTATAATTTTAATAATTTTGATTTTAAATAAATCGAACTGACCCAATCAAATGCTCTAGTTTGGTTTGGTTTAGTTTTGGAATAAATTCAAGTTTGGTTTGGAAAGAAATTTCACGTTCTCAACCTTATTTCAGTTATAGTTGTTTAAAACTCGATTAAACTTAATTTGACTCGATACTCAATTCGAAAAATTCAACTTAAAGCTTAATTCGATGTTAAACGAGTCAAGCTCGGGCTTGTACTTGTATAACTCACCTCGACTCAATGCTTAATACTTTATATAATGAATAATATTTTTAACCATATTTATCTTAAATATCTTTATATACATATAACTAACTTATAAAATATCATTATACGATATCAAATTTAAATAAATTTATTATGATTAAATTATCTTTTATGCATTAGTATGTCAAACTTGAAATATTTTAAATATAAATTAAATTTTAGTATAAATTATATAAAAAATAACATCAATAATATGAATTAAGCTAGCTCAAACTCAAATTGACATGAATATTTTTAACTTGAGTCGCAATTAAAATCAAACAAGCTAAGTTTGAGCTGAACAAAACTTGACTCGACTCACCCGATGAGCACCTTTAAACAATCTTGATTTGAATCGATCAAATTAAGGATGGGCTTAGATATCTGATATCCATGAATTGGATCCAAATCCAACCTATTTATATCTGATCCAAAATAATTTCGGATCAGATTTGAGTTCAGACTTCCAAATATATAAGATACTGAAAATTTTTAGATCGAATATGGAATTGTGGTAAATCGACCCATATCCGATCCGAATAGTTGGTATTTTATAAAATTATATTTAAAAATAATATTTGTTATTATTTTTAATATATTTTTATATTAAATTTTATATTATTTATATTATTTTAGTCAATCGAGTCGGATACAAGTTATGTGGATTTGGATCCGATATGTACATGGTAAATAAAATAGAGATAATCTTTAGATTTGAGTCGGACTGAGGTTCAAATTTTATGATTCTGGTCGAATTTGGACATGGTCATATCCTATCCATATTTGACCCAAACTCATCCGTAGATCAAATACTTTGCCTCATCAATAAATCTTAACTTAAAAACCTATCTAATTGTACGAACGCACTTCAATATAAAAATGGTGTCAATGCAAAATAAGTCAATTAAATCAAATAACTATTCAATTGATCGTTTATGAAGATATGACCCATGATAGGTATTTTTAAATTGTGGAGCTTTGTAGAGATAACTCATATTAGTCAAACTTGGAACACTAAAGCCTTGAATTGACAAAATTAGAAATGTGGGATGTGGCATGATGAGTAATATTGGATAAGTCCATCTAATTCTAAATTTGCCATTGGACACAACAAATAAGATTTGTTTGAGATTTTTTAATAAATTTTAGATAAAATTAAAGTAAAATCTCAAATATAATAATTTTTTTCTAAATGACAGATTTATTCTAATACCAACCAATTACAAGCAAGTAAACATGAGTAGTGCTAGTAATTAGTCACACCCCCTCTCTTTTCTAATAAAGTCTCTTATTTTCATTTTTCGCTCATAAACCAGAGGTTCTTTAAGAAGTCAAACAAAAAATTAGTAGGCTTTGGAAGAAAAATCAAATAAACTTTGTCTGTTAAATCATCAGTGTATTTTTTATTTTGGGTTTATTTTGGCTAAAAGGCTATCCCAACAAGGTTGAGTCGCAGAATTGCTCGACTTGGTTCAACCAACTTACTAGTTAGCAAGTTGCGGACTCACTCAGCTTGGTCAGCTAGCTTACTAGCCTAGCCTAGTTAAGTCGCAAACACGCTCTGTTTGGTTTAGCCACTTGCTGATCGACACTGCTTGGTTGAGTTGTAAACTTGTTTGACTAGGTTTAACCAACTTTCTCACTTGGCCCAATTGAGTTGCAGGCTTGCTAAGTTGAATTGAATCGTTGATTCAAGGCTATTGACTCAATCAATTTAACTTTGACTTAACTAGTTGGAGTTGATCATACATCTTTTTTATGTTTACTTAAATATTGATCAAGTTTGTATTTATTAAATAAAATATTTAGATCGAGTTGGTACATACAGTATATATCACATGTGACAAATACTTCTCTAAGTAATTACACTTGTTGAATTGCAACCACTATCAAGTGACAGTGTGGAACCTTAAAACCCTTGTACTACAATGGAACGAAGGAACTTTGTAAATAAGAGTTTCTTTGTAAATTCTTTTATCAATAAAAAATTGAACTTGCTTTACTTTCTTTATAACTGTACTTAATAGTTAATTTAATTGTAATGTTTTTTAGTGAAATGTCTACCTTAATGTGGCCCCAAATTTTAATATTTGTATCACATAAGCCTTTAACAAGTGAGACAACAAGGCCACCCTATTTCATTTTTTCGAGTTTGTGGGAAGGGCCAAATGCATGCCACAAATTTAAGTAAACAATGATCAACTCGATTACTTCACATTGAGCTTTTTCTATAACGGTTACCATAGATTGTTGTAATGATTATTGATTTTTTGGTAAAAGATTAAAACCTTCCCTATAAGAGAGAGTGAAAGAAGAAGCTATTCTTTCAACTTCTTGACTAATTGGCCAATCATTCTTGTAGGATTGTATATTTTATATATAAGAAAACTAGTAGCTTTTAGGAGGGGTGCATATTCACAAGTAAATATTTATCTCTTTCTCTAAGGATGATGCGAATAAAATTATATGAAAAAAGCCAACAAAGAGTGGTTATGGTTGCAATTTTCAATAGTTTCGCATATTTATATAATACTTGAGATTTTTTTAAAAAAAAATTGGGATGTATTTTGGTATAAGAAGGTGGGTCTCATCGATAAAAATGTCGCACTATTTTAGGTCTATCTAACGGTCAAACAAAGTATGAGCTGCCTAGACTAATTCAATATAAATATATCACAAATGTAGTTTACTAATTTTATTGAAAACATATTTTAAGCTTTTAAATTTGGTAAATGAAAATCAAACCACACAAATTGTAAATATTAATCCATAAAATAGGCAAATAATAAGAGTACTTAACAAAATGGCTTAAGTTGAATGTGAAATTTTACTTTCATTATTCATGAACTCATTCAATGCACAAGATATATATTAATAAATATTACATCATTTTTTATCTTGAAAATTCTAGTAGAGGCTAGATTTAATAAAGAGATGGAACTATATAACCTTTTGTCCAATCACGAAAACAAAAAAAAAATCAAATTAAGTTTAAACATCGTAAATGTTAAACAGAAATTTATTATTACAAAATTGAAGTGAATTTTCATAGGCAAAAAGTATGAGAATATACTTTTTAATTAAAAAAATACTATTCAAGATTTATAAAGTAAAAAGAATAAAACTAAAAGGTGGATGTCATGATATTTTTACCCATCTAAAATGTATTATACATGGGAATATAAGAATAATGAAATGAAATTTAAAATATGATGGGGCTTTACAATTGTTTTAAATATTAGAAACAAAAGAATTTAGGAGAAAGAGAAGACGGTCTGAAAAAGTTGTAAGAAAAAAAGATAGTTGTTTAGTAAGGAAGAGCTACACGATTAGACAAAGAGTCATTACCCGTTTTAAGGAACAATCAAACCTGTTTTACAAATAGGTATGGCTCCTCGTATAAAATAAACCGATGTGATATTTTATTTGCTAGATTCTGAAAACCCGTTTGTAAAGAATAGTCACATAGTGATCATGTCCGCTCGTGAAGAAGAGTATACCTATTTATAAATAAATATGACTCTTCGTGTAAAATTAACTTGTGTGAAATTATTTTATTGGTTGTGATAGTGTTCATGTAGACATCCCCTTATATAGACAATAAGGGAAGGATAAATCAAACTCTAAATTCTTTTACTTCTTGGTGTTCTACTTTAATTATTTATCTCTTAAGCTGGGTTTGAGTTGTTGGGGTTTTAAGAGTTGGGAGTGAGCTCTGGTATCTAAGTTTGATAATGAGATTTGGGAGTGGACCTACCTATTTGACAATTGAGATTGTCGTTGAAATTGGGTGGATTTAAGGTTGAAAAAATGGGTTCAAATATAAAATCACGGGTTTTACTTTCTGTCATAGATGATACAAAAATACTTGCTAATTTAAAGACGACAAGTCGGCAGAGAAATTAGGGGAGATAATTACTTTGAAGGAGAAATAATTATCTCCTTAAAGTGGCCACATTGGCCACCATATCACCATCAAATTTGGAGATAAAGTGGGCAACTTTGGCAAGCTATGATCAAAAGCCAATATATTTGAAACAAAATTAGTTTTACTCTCCCATGTATTAATTAATAGATCCGGGCGTCTAAGTAATTTCGGAGTGTAAATGATTTTTATTCATTATATTATTTTTATAATGAATTTAAGAGGTCTTCTAGTTTATTTTGGCAACCAATTTTAATAAGTTGCAAAACTTCTTACAGCTACCAAACTCATCGTCACCTAATTGGTTTCTTGTGTAAACGTTAAAATCTGGCCGTCACTTATCTCACATGGCATGCAAGTCTCATCAAAATAAATTGCTCTTGAGCAAAGATATAAAACTCACTAAAACAACTGTTTAACTTGCTGGAATGATACCCTTACTAGCTAGTAATCATGTCTAGGGGATAATTATTAAGCCCACATCAGTGGATTTATTTCGTAAATAATAATCAAAATTTACACCGTCTTGCCTGTCATCACCCCGCTTGCGACTCTAGTCAAAACCATATTCACTCCAGTGCAATAAAGACAATTGTTGTCATTTTTGGTTTTTTGACAGTAAATTAATAACCCCAACGCAAAAGATTTGTGTGGATTTTCGAAAACCATATAAAGGTTTTTCTTACATACAACAACCAAAAGTATAGATTTCATTTAATCGTTTCCTACACAAAAATATTGTCAATTTCTACAACTTATCAACGATATACAACTGCTCCGCTTGCCCCTCATCAAAATAGTTAAAAAAAAAGGAAGAAGATCTCCCAACATCATTTCTAATTTGGTAATGAGAATTATACTAAGTCTGATGTCTAACCCCCTACCACGCATTTATCCCGGCTGACAATTAAAATTCACAATTTAATTTTTATGCTGTTTATCACCAATCTACTAGCAACCCTTGTCACACCTTAGTTTGATAGTAAAATGCTCTGTATCACAAGATTCACAACCATGTATAGGTGAATTACAATAACCCTAACAAGATATCTTATTAACTTCCCTCCGATAATTAAAATACACATCATTCAATCGTGTTGGGATAAGTGGTATCTAATATATGTTATAATGACATATGTATAATTATTATTGCGCCATGCCTCTCATCAAAATTGTTGCCTCGTTTGGAGAAATCCTGTCATTAAATAGATACAGTAAATAAAGTAAATTATTGATATTATTATTTAATGACTGCAACTAAAATTTTATTTTGAAAAAAAGATGTTCCTTGTAACAGAGTATATTACAGGTGGATTACCAAAACCCTAACAACAGGGGTTCATGTGTAGCACCCCATGATCATCACCGCACGGACAAATATCCAACGGCCCAGATCTCATCAATCGTCGTCATTTATCTCCCGCCTGCAAGCCCGAAGCCCTTCTTCTTCACTTCCCCTCTTCCGCCCTCCCCACCCCGCCCACCCCCTCCCAATGACCCCCAACCCTCAACCTCGTCGGCGGCGGCGGAAACGGCGACAACGGATAGGGCGGCGATGGTGGCGGTGCTTCTCCCCGTCCCCGAAAGACCCCAGCTTTATCGTCTTTCTTGCTTTGTCTGATCGTTTTTTGCGGTTTCTTTTATGCTGGTTGGGGTTGGCTTTTGCGCGATGAATAGCGGTTGATCTTGATTTGGGGATTTGGTGGAATTGAGTTTGCGGCTGCGCAATCGGCGACGGGGGTGGTCGTGGTGGATTCAGAGGGGTGGGAGGGGAGGAATTTGATCGGAAAGTTTCGATTTTGGGCGGTTGTTAGGGTCGGGGGATGGTGACGGAGGGCTCGATTGGCATGCTCTCGAATGTTGGCATGCGGCCCTTGATGGCGGGCGGTGAGGAATTGGAGAGGGACCTCGGCGCGATGCTGCGGGACCAGCGCCGGCAGGAGGTGGGCGATCGGGAACGCGAGCTCAACCTGTTCCGGAGCCCGTCGGCCCCGCCGACGGTGGACGGGTCGTTGTCGGCCGTCGGAGGACTGTTCGGGAGCATCGGCGACCCAAAGTTCTCCGGACAGAACTCTTTTTCGACGGAGGAGGAGCTGCGATCGGACCCGGAATATCTGTCGTACTATTACTCCAATGTCAATCTGAACCCTCGGCTACCGCCGCCGGTGCTGTCCAAGGAGGATTGGAGATTCAGGCAGAGGTTGAAGGGAGGGGGGTCGGGTCTGGGGGGATTGGGGATAGGAGGAGGGTTGAGACCGTGGGGAGTGGGTCTCTGTTCTCGTCGCAGCCACCTGGTTTCAGTACGCAGAGAGAGGAAGAAGGTGTGAAGTCGCAGGTGAGGGAGTGGCTGGATAAGGGTGATGATGGGTTGATAGGCTTGCCTGGGTTGGGACTCACCGGTAGACAGAAAAGCTTTGCAGAGATTGTACAGGTTGGTTGATAACTGCCGTTTAAGATTCTTTTCTACGGTGTTCTATATTATTTATTGCATGGTTGATTTGTTCAATTTTTCGGCATGGAGGTGATAGGATTGCTCTTTTTTGGTCTTGTATTAGAGGTTGTGTAGTAGAGTAAAAATAAAATTTGAATTTGTTGAATTTAGTCCTGGTTCATTTAAGAGTTTTTCTTGCTCTCTGGAAGTTCTTATGATGATTTTTTTAAAATATAGCGTTCTTTTGTATACTTTGTGCTCTTGTTCGCTGGTTGATGATGGTGATGGTTTATGCCAATATGAAGAATGGTTTACGATGATTAGTAAGCAGTGTTTTGGATTAAGCTGCAAGTTTTTCCTTAAAGAGCTGATTACTTTGTATCTGTACATTTTGCTGGGCTATATATTTTTACATATTTCCCATGTTAGCTGAGAAATAGCAATGCACTTGACAAGGTCATTTCTCACTTAAGCTGGATCTTCTGTTATATATTGGCGAATTTTTTTCAATTCTTTTATTTATTAGTATCTTGCCATGTGTTCTAAGAATTGACACTGCAGTGAATAGATTATGTTTATTAGTTGAGCTGTTTCTTATATTTCATATTGCTGGACTTTGTTTTAGGAGGATTTGAGTCACTCGACTCCTGCATCAGCACATCCCTCAAGGCCAGCAAGCCGGAATCTTTTTGATTCGGTTGATGCTATGGATTCGGCAGCAGCCCAACTTACCCAGTTGCAAAAGGAAATGGCATCTGTGACAAATGTTGGTGGTGGTGTCCACGTGGTGGGCTTAGCAGCTTCAGATGGCTTTGCATCCACTTTGGGTGCATCTCTCTCCCGGAGCACCACTCCTGATCCTCATTTGCTTGCGAGGGCTCCCAGTCCTCGTCTACCACCTGTCGGTGAAAGGGTCGAGAAAAAAATCTGAATGGCTCAACCTCATTTAGAACTAACTCTGGAGTCAGTGGCTCTGCTGATTTGGTGGCCGCACTGTCAAGCATGGGCTTGTCAGAAAATGGGGTGGTAGATAAGTCTTTACCTGGTCCTAATCGTTTGAAATCACCAATTCATCAGGATATGGAAGAACAACAAAATTTCCTTTTTGAGTTGCCAGGTGGCCAAAGTCAAGTTAAAAACCATGCTCATAGACAGAACAAAAGAAATGGATTGGACATGAAAAATGTTTCACCTTTGACTCATAGTTCCATGTCTGGCAGCTCGTTTTTGAATATGGCTTCTTCACCTGATGCTACTAATTCAGGGGTTGCTTCCCTTTATCAAAATCTAGATAGTGTTAATCAAGCTATTAATGGATTTAATAATGGAGGGTATTCTATGAACCCAGCTGTACCGTCAATGTTGGCTACACAACTTGGTACCAGTAATTTACCTCCTTTGTTTGAAAATGCAGCAGTTGCAGCATCTGGTATTGCAGGGCCTGCAATAGATTCTGGTGCACTAGGAGGTGGGCTGAGTTCTGGACACAATATTAATGGAACGGCTCCTGAACTTCAGAATCTCAATGGTATAGGATATAATGCAGCACTTCAAATGGCTCTCATGGACCCACTGTACCTTCAGTTTGTGAGAAATTCAGAATATGCATCACAATTTTCTTCTGGCTTTAATGACTCTCCTATAGATAACAACTATCTAGGCAATTCTTACATGGACTTGCTAGGGTTCCAAAAGTCATACCTAGGTGGTGTGCATTCCCCACAAAAATCTCAAATTGGGATGTCTTTTATGGGTAAGTCAGGTGGGGTGAACCACGGATACTTTGGTAGTCCTGCACTAGGTCTTGGTATGCCCTTCCTTGGGAGTCCTGTGCTCCCTGGATCTCCAATGGGGCAAGGAAATCCAAGTAGGCATAGTGAGAGAAACATGCGTTTTAATTCAGGCGTAAGGGGCTTGAGTGGAGGAATGATGAGTCCATGGCGCTTGGATTCCACATCTAACATGGAAGAAAGTTTTGCATCGTCGTTGCTGGAGGAATTTAAAAGCAACAAAACCAAGTGTTTTGAATTATCAGATATTGCTGGTCATGTTGTTGAATTTAGGTAACTGCTATGTGTTCATTGATAGTCTTTTGTTGTTGTTTTTCTTAAATTGTTGTAATTTCTAATATCTTTTTCTTTGATCCAGTGCTGATCAGTATGGAAGTCGATTTATTCAGCAGAAGCTTGAAACTGCAACATCAGACGAAAAAATATGGTTTTCCAAGAAATAATTCCCCATGCTCTTTCACTCATGACTGATGTTTTTGGAAACTATGTGATTCAGAAGGTTGTACTAAATCCACTAGCCTTTTTCCTTGTTCATTCAGTGAAATGAGATGTCATGTCTTCTGATTTTTCTTTGATCAGTTCTTTGAGCACGGAAGTGCAACACAGAGAAGGGAATTGGCAAACCAACTTACTGGACATGTTCTTACCCTGAGTCTTCAAATGTATGGTTGTCGTGTTATTCAGAAGGTATTAGTTGAAGTACAATATACAATCATGTGTTTCTTTTGTAATGCGTCAATTGTGATTTTCATGTGTAATATTTGATGCGGGTTTTGATTATTTGATGGTTGAAATACTTGTTATAGGCAATTGAGGTTGTTGATTTAGATCAGCAGACAAAAATGGTTGCAGAGCTGGATGGTAATGTCATGAGGTGTGTGAGGGACCAGAATGGGAACCATGTTATTCAGAAGTGTATTGAATGCATTCCCCAGGATGCCATTCAGTTTATTGTCTCATCTTTTTATGATCAAGTTGTGACGTTATCTACTCATCCATATGGTTGTCGTGTCATTCAGGTTCATATCTTCGCGTTTTGTGTTTTGCTTTTTTTCCTTCTTGGCTATTTCTAACAATATCTCCCATTTTTTAAAGTAATTATAGTTATCTTTTCGCTGTGGCTATTTTGGCAGAGAGTGCTGGAGCACTGTGATGACCCAAAGACTCAGCAAATCATGATGGATGAAATCCTATCATCTGTTTGTATGTTGGCACAGGATCAGTATGGGAACTATGTTATCCAGGTTGGTTAATTATTTTTCCTTTTTGCTTTAATACCATGGAATTACCATTCTGATTCCTTTTCCACCACCATCATCATCTGCATCTAATCCCAGCTAAGTTGGTATCGGCAGTGTGGGATTTAGCTAGTTTTATGCCTTTATTGTCTCTCAAAATCTTTGTTTGCATATGCGTGCTCTTTAAATCTTGTTTTTTGTCATTGGTGTTTTAAAAGGGCAAACAAAACTTGCTTGCCTTTATTAATTTAAAATACATTGATACAATGTGTCTTTCTTGTATCTGATGATAGTTCACTCTGTTGTTCATAAAGAATGGCTTTGACAATGCTTTTATTGAGATTTTTTTCTGGCCAGGTTCAAGAATTGAACTTAAAGGAAGTGTTTGAAATATGAAATGTATTCTAAATAAAGTTGGTCCATTTTTAACCCATTGTTGAGTGTAGAGTCGTTTGTAGGCTTATTGTTGATAGTGCCCTTCTTCTTGCATATTTACCTCATTTTAAATAATAATGGCCCGGGCAAGTTGTTGATAAAGCCCATGGGCCAATTTTCTGTGTGTGATGATGCAGGACAAAACATGGATAGTTTCATCTCTTACTCAGTTGGTAGTTTTATTATATTAGATATTCTATTTTTGTTAGAATCATAGTTTCTTTATAAGTTGGAGTTTCAATTGTAGTTTACTTTTCATGTTGGATTCCTATTAGATATGGAAATCTCAACTGTATATATGTAGTTCACCTTCTCAATAAAGTAGTTTTATAAGTTTTGAGTAAAGCTTGAGAATTTTCTTCTCTTTGTGCCTGCCGGCTGGTACATCCTGTCTGGTGCCGGTTCCAAAGATTGTGGTGCCGATGACGTAGTTATCCCTGTCCAGTGCCACCGCCAGTGGAACCTCTTGGTGCCGACTCCAAGGCCAACTTATCCCACCCCACCACCTATTCCTTCCACTGTTCCCCATACATTTGGCATCAAGAGCATAGGTGTGATCTTTGTGGTCAGCAGGGAATAAAAAATTTCAAGCATTCCGTTTATACCTCCCTCCTCTATGGCTGATTTCTAGCTGTGACGGTGTTAACATCGCTGCTGGACTACTTGGCCAAAGACATTTTTTGCCCAGATCTACTTCCTTTTCTTTTGATTGGCCTCTGTTTATTTGCTTTGCTTTGGAGAACACGTTGTTACTCCTAAGTTTTCCATCAATGACTTAGTCTCAACCCACCCGCATTCAATGGCTGGCCCAATTATTCCTTAGTAGCCATAATTATTTATCCAAAAGAGAGTGTAATAGAATTTTGGAAGAGCAAGCAAATTCTGCATTGCTGACATCTGCTTTGAACTGTAACAGCATGTTCTGGAGCATGGGAAGCCTCATGAACGTTCTGCTGTGATCAAGAAATTGGCTGGCCAGATTGTTCAGATGAGTCAGCAAAAATTTGCATCGAATGTTGTTGAGAAGTGTTTGGCTTTTGGTGGGCCTGAAGAACGCCAGCTTTTAGTGAATGAGATGCTGGGCACCACTGATGAAAATGAACCTTTGCAGGTTAGTTTTTATTCTGGCATATATCTTTTAGAAGATGTTTTAAATTGCTTCTAGCCACTGTGCATACTTTTATTTTGAATTTAACAAAGCTCATCTTGGGTAATTTTGATTGATTTAGTATGAAATTCTGCAAGATGAAGTGTGAAGTTTTGCTGACGAGGAGGGTTAATAAACACCATAGTCATCAAAACTTTGGCATACGATATCTTTATAATCTAAAGGAAATAGCCCAAGTAGACTTCCACTGAGATGAACAAATTTCTTGAGACTGATTTCTAGTGCATGAAGCTGTTGGTTATCACTGACTTCAAATAATGTACCATGCTTGGTTGTTTTAGAGAGAGCATTATAGCTCAACCCCTTTCGTATACTTTGTTTGACTTGGTCGCAATGCATCTGGACTATTTCAGAGCATTAAGAAGAGATTGATTCTTATTGTAGAAAAAAGGTCTTTTAGTACTTAGGCTTTCAGTTTCTTTGCCTAGCAATCATTTTGTGTAAAAGCTCTTAAATTGGAAAGAGGACTTCTTTTGGGGAACATTTGATCTTTCACATTTAATTGGTTTGTTATATAGCACTGATTCAGAGATATAAATCTTAATTTAAAAAAATTTATAGTCGTTTTATGCCTTTTGTCCAGGCCATGATGAAAGACCAGTTTGCAAACTATGTTGTACAGAAGGTTTTGGAAACTTGTGATGACCAGCAGAGGGAACTGATACTGACACGAATAAAAGTCCACCTGAATGCACTGAAGAAGTATACTTACGGGAAGCATATAGTAGCTCGGGTAGAAAAGCTTGTTGCGGCTGGAGGTATGCGCATGTCGTGATTTGATAAGAGTATTTTACAAAAGTTTCTGACTGTACTAGAGATGAGTTTATGGGATATGCATATATATTATTCACATGTCCTTTGTCACGAACATTTCTTCGTTTGATCTAATTTGGGATGAGCAGGTGGTATGGTATTTGAATTTTTTAATTATGCCTCTACTGTTTGAGTGCTAAGGCGCTTACTTAATGTTTATTTATGGCAGAACGACGGAGCAGTCTTCACTCTGCATAAAGTCTGCATAGATGGCATAGCAAAGAAAGTTGTTGTACAGCTTACAGAGGCTAAAGTTTGAGCTTCCTCTTTCTGTCTAAGCTTATCTATCCATATATCAGACCAGCAAGCTGTTTAAAATAAATTTGCTGCTTTGTAATTTATAAGTATACATTGTGTAGTTTGATGGCAAAATCTTAGAATTTAGTGGAGGCAGAGGAGGAACAGATGGCTGGTGCATTCCCCTTGGGCCTTTTGCAAATATGATGAGCAGGTTTGTACAAGTTTTTCTCTTTTTCTTCTAGTGGTGTAAAGCTGAAGTAGCGCGTGACTGTATAAAATGTTGCAAGTGCAGAGCTATGTTAAATAATTGTAGTTGAGGCCAGAATTTTCAAATATTTATTCTATTGCAAATTTAGATATTTTATTTGATTGACTGCTGCTGGTTCTAATCCTTGGTATGAAAAATAAAGGGTGCTTTTCTCCAAGTTTTGTACATGCTCTACGTGTCACTCTGTAGTTGTACGGGAAATACGCCCGCCCCAAATACGATAAATTTTAGTTTGGCTGCTGTAATGTATTTTAGTTGGTGGTTACGTGACCATATGGATATTTGATGTTCATTACTTTCTTTTGTCTTGAGATTTCAACGTCAGAGTGTCTTGCTGAGAAGGGTACAGTTGCATTCCATCGGTTTCCGCTGGTTGTACGCATGCTTGGTGCCTCCTTCCTAACGATCGGATGCGTCTAAACTTGAGCGAAAGCCTTAGGGTTTAACAATTACAGTGGTTAATGGTATTTTGTAGTGATGAAAGTGATAATCTTAATAATTTTGAGAGTTATTTGAAGGTCATAATTAGTGTTTTATAATTAATAACTGAAATCGTCAAGATTATTGATTCCACCACTAGGAAATAATTCTAGCCAATTAGAGTGAAGGGGGTAAAAAGATTTGATAATGATCCTAATCATGAACAAATATTCTTTGCCGTTGAAAATTTCGTTTGACATGAAAAAAAATGCTACTGGAAATGGGTAAATTTAACTCCTTGAAATAAAGCATCCCATACTTAGAGAAGTTTAGTATACATCAAGGGAGCTCAAGTTAAACTCAGAGATTAACCAAAGTCAAGTTTGAGCTAGCAAAACGAGACACAATGAATCTAATTTTGAATCCAAATCCAAATATCATCCCTAGATTCTATATATATATATATATATATATATATTCGCACTCAAGGTAAGAAGTTTGAAACAAAGGAAGCAGGATGGTCATACTCCGGGCCAAATCGGCCCAACTATATAGCGGGACAAATGGGCCAGATTGACCAATGGGCCTATGTAGGTGGTGGTGGCCCATTATGAACGTTGGCCCATCGTCTCCGCCGCCGTCGTCGTCGTCTTCACCGGTCGGCCGCCAATAGCGCTTCCATTATCCTCCAGAAGCTTCTTCTTCTTCATCCTTCTTCGTTCTTCGTCTTCTTCGATCTTTTCTTCTCATCGATATATACATTCTTGGGCGCTGTTTTGTGTTTTTATTCCTTTTTTATCATCTCTTCCTACTCCCTACTCTGAGGAGATCTGAATCGGAATGGCTGGCAGCGGCCTAATTGGGATGGGCTGTTGAAGTGGAGTGTTTCCCACTCCGATGCCACTCGCCCTCCTCGCCCTATCAGGTTCCCTCTTTTCTTTTCTTTTTTCTTTATTTTCCTTTTTTGTGTGGTGTGATTGGTTTCTTGATTGAGGCTTAGGTGTGGTGGTGTTTTTGAGCAATTTTGTGGCGATTTGAGCTTGGTTGGGTGATTAAATTTATTTTCTTTGTGTCATCCGTGAAGTTAAAAATGCTGTTTCGAGAAGTTTTTGCGAGTTTGGGACAGGATGGATATGCTTGATAGCATGTTCTTTCGGATCTGTGAAATGTAAAAACGCTGTTTTGAACAATTTCTTGAAATTCGAATCTGGTTGGATGCTTGAAAATGTATTCTTTGTTGCATCTGTGAATTATAAATTTCTCTAGGATTTGATTTTTATTGCTTTGTTGCATCTGCGAAGTTATGATTGTTCATGTGTATATGTACCTTGTTTGTAGTGAGGGGGACCGAAAATGGTTTATGGAGGCGATGGAAGCTCAAACAGTTGATGCCATTAAACGCATGAAAGAGATAACCCTTGTTATGAAAACTCCAGAGGAACAATTGGAGGCTCAAGGTGTGACTGCAGCAGAGCTTGTAGGTAATATTTGGTGTCGCAACAGTCGATGTTTTCCTCTAATATTATTATGCTTGTCGTTGCCTATCACTTGGTCTGTTGGATTAATCGATCTCATAGTTCGTTGATGTTGGTGTCTTTTGTCTGCAGATATGTTGGATGAGCTCCAAGAGCATGTTGAGGCTATTGACATGGCTAATGGTAATTTTCTAATTGAAAGGATTAAATGCTTTGTTTGTAGATATAGGTGTAGGTGACCATTTGTTTTTCTCGAGACTTAAGTTGGATTAGAACTCATTATTTGATTAAGGTGGGCTAGATAGTTGTTTATTTTCCTGCAATCTCAGATCTTCACTCCATTGGAGGCTTGGTCCCTCTACTTGGCTATCTGAAGAACTCCAACTCTGAAATTAGAGCAAAGGCTGCGGATGTCGTGACCACAATAGTACAAAACAACCCCAGAAGTCAACAACTTGTTATGGAAGCAAGTGGCATGCAGCCTCTTTTGGCTAATTTCATTTCGGATCCTGATGTGACTGTTAGGACTAAAGCATTGGGGGCAATTTCATGTGAGTTGTTTGTGGCAGCTTATTTAATTTTTCATTTCGATTATGGGAATCATGATGTCTGGCCTTGAGCCAAAATAGGTCTATATTGCCAAGAAAGGAATCTTTACACTTTATTGCTAATGTTTATATGTTGCATCTTGGAGGAGTGACGTGATGGTTGATTTCTTGTGCAGCATTGATTCGACATAATAAACCAGGCATTGCGGCATTTCGTTTGGCAAACGGCTTTGCAGCGTTGAAGGATGCATTGGTTACAGAGTGCGTCAGGCTGCAAAGGTATCTCCTTTTTCTTTGTTTTCCTTCGTTATTGACGAAAGGGTTTATTAAGCTCTTGCATGGGATTTTGGGGCAGAATTTATAATGTATGATACGGACTTTTCACCTTTTCTACATTATAGGTGTGTGGGTAAATGTTATTTACTTTTTTCCCCTTTGTCTTCTTTCGCATTAGCATCAATTTGCTTGTTGTTTCCATGAAGCATAATTGCTTGAATGTAGGACTTAGTTTGATTGTTTTTGGCAATTATTTTCATTCTTTTAAGCCATTAAAATGCTGCTTTGCATTATAATTCACTTGCGAAGTGTTTGCACAATGAATAAGTACTTCATTATACTTGGTATTGTATTGCTTAGTTTGTCCTTAAACACCGCATTGAGTGCGGATGATGAATGCCTTACAAAAGCCGGGTCACATCTTCCTAGGTCATTTTAGCGGAACACTTTCCTGGTTCTGCTCTTGTTGAACTTAAAAGTGAAACACATTTTGAGTGTGTTGTGGAACATCAAGGCATCGTTGTTATCCATTTTGTTTTCTTTAAACTCAAGCCAGCTTAGTTTTGATCTTCTATTGGCTGCTCAGATGGAGAGTTCATGTTCCCTTATAGTTGTTATCTGGGTAGATCTCATGGTGGTAGTTTTGTTTGCTCACGTAATCTTTTAATTGCTTCGCAGGAAAGCTTTGAACTTGCTCCAGTACCTACTTCAGGAGAATAGTTCAGATTGCATTACCGCCTCTGAGCTGGGATTTCCTCGTATAATGATGCATCTTGCTTCCAGTGATGACGGAGAGGTTCGGGAAGCTGCACTTCGGGGCCTTCTTGAACTAGCTCGTGACAAGTCATCCCAAAGCACTAGCATATCAGAGAATGAAGAGAAACTCAAGCAGGTGCTTCAAGATCGGATCAGTGGCATCAGTGTAATGGCACCTGATGATCTTGGTGCGGCGAAGGAGGAACGTCAGCTTGTTGATTCCTTGTGGAGAGAATGTTACAATGAGCCTTCTTCCCTTGGGGAGAAAGGTCTGCTTGCACTCCCTGGGGAGGATGCACCCCCTCCAGATGTAGCTAGCAAGATGTTTGAACCTCGTTTGAGGGCTTTTGCAGCAGCTCCTGAAGTGCAATCTAATGCGAATACGGCCAAGAAAGAGGCCCCATTACTATTGGGCATGGGGCCTTCATCTGGAAATGGAGGCGACTCAAATTTAGGCAGTGATACCTAGAAACAATAGAATAGAAATCAGAAAGTTACCAGATATGTCTTTTGTAGTTGGCCATATTCATTAGCTATCTTTTGGGATATCTGTTATATAACATTTTGGTATATGATAATATTTCGTTTGATGCTGGTGTTGGTGTCAGAAAGCTCATATCACAAATAAGTTATTGATAGCTCATTTTCTTGACCACCTCTCAATGCGTGTGAAGATTGTGAGGCGTATCTTATGAATGTTTAGACCAGTTTTCTGGAATCCAGTATATAAAAAAAGAATCGTACGTTTTGTTCTTCAAAGAGTCAAAACTATATGTGGGTACCCGAAGTCAGTTCTCACCAATATTTGATGTTCAAACTAACTGATTTTATTTGTATATGCCGCAAAAGTTCTGATTTTGTTTGTAGGACGAACTTCTTGCAGCAAGTACGCGAGTAAAGGCTTCAAGTCAAATGCAGATGTGCAGAAGCTCACAAAAAATTAGTTCAAGTCAGAAGGGTATAAGATATATTTTCCATTGCACTATCAACATTAGTAACCATGCGTATAGGAGAAAAATGTCCTCTTCGCTACTTGAACAAAAAAGGTCTTCTTGTGATTTGTTTCACTAGTTATATGTGTCTATGGACGAATATTCTCACTTAGATTTTACTCTCTTACAAGCAGAAAATGGAACCACGAATGAAACTCTAACGTGTGAAGAACTCCGAGATTAAACCATGGCACCCATCACAAGAAGGCCCAAGTAACGCTGATGTCTTCATTTATCATTCACTCATTGCTTAGTTTCAAAAACCGAGAGTGAGATTTCCCATCCGTTTTTCTTGACAGTGTGTAGCGAATGTAGTCTTATGTATTTCATGTTCCTGTATAATCTGGGTCTATGTTCGTCATCCACCATTTCCTGGACAGGTCCTATTTCAATTTCTTCATTTGGGAAGATGAAGGAAGCAATGGACATCCTCGCCATGTCATTAGTCAAAGCTCTGTGCACAATGCTTTTGTACATTCCATTGCTCCAAGCCTGTTCACATATTAGATTACTATTGAGTACTCCGAACTTGAACATGTAGGAAAAGTTATCGATATGCTACGATATAGTTAACTGTTTGAAATAGGGGAGAGAAAGAGCAGCGGATGGTTGTGATGACAAATACCTTAATAGTCAATTCATCTATGGTTTACTGATGTAAATATACGCATTTTACACGACGTACCTATTTGCATTATTACCTAATACTTTTCACTCAAATATGTATCTTAAAACAAAAGAGAAACATACCTCAATCACATCTCCAATGTTTACCACTAAAGCATTTGGGATGGGTTTCACGGCTACCCAAATTCCTTGGTGGTGACTCTGGAGACCAGGTATCTCATCATCTTGAAGCAAAATGGTAAACGAGCTAACATCAGAATGGGGAACCACACCTAAAACTAAATCTGGTCTGTAACATTTTGGGCAGTAATCAAACCGAAGGCTTGTTTCATTTCTCCATGGAGACCTATCAAGCCCTCCTTGCTCACATTCATGGTTATCAAGCCCTCCTTGCTCACATTCATGGTCAAAGAGATGTTGGCAAGGAGCTCCTCTGCTAATTTGTTGCCCTCCATGGAGTAGTTGTCTATTGCATCCCTGAACAAAAAAATGCAGTAAAATAGTTTAAAAACTTGAGATTTGGAATCAGTTCAATTGCTTTGTAAAGGCTACATGAAAGTTAACTGACTACAATTATACATATAACTGACTACACTTAACTGACTACAATTATACATATAAAATTTTGATACAGCGCATAAAGACATTTAAATAGACCCAACCGTATCATCTAATGAGTTTGAAGCCCGTAACAGGGTAGACCGTAGAAGTCAGTTTACTGAGTTTTAAGAGTGAAAAGAGAGTTCTGTAATAAGTAGACTGAAAATTCATAAACATTTAAGGGGTAGCATGTTGAAAAACTGATATTAAAAGCCAAGAGCATAACGATGGGTAAAGATGGGATACGGTACTTAAATCCTGGCACTGTTGTTGGCCAGTAAGTTGGATTCCTTGCTTCACTTGGCTGCGTAAACAGAACCAAGATATCATCCCAATCTAGTTTCTGCTCTTCAGAAACTACATACAACTGCCCATATCCTTGCAAGTCATCTTTCGCCATTGGATATTTATTTTTGTCTTCGTGGGGTAGATTGAAAAACCCAGCGACAACACTTTTGGTCTCTTGTATTTACTTTCTCAGGGACACCTTGATTCATTATCTGGAAGCAGTTAACAGTCGGAGATTTAGGATGGTAATATAACAAGAAGATATGCATTAAAAGACATCATAACGTAAGTAGTCAAATCATTTTATTGTTTACCCAGCCGAATCGAGAAAAATAGTAAACAATTTGGTAAATAAATTGACCCCAGCTTAAAGTTCGTCCATAATTAATCTTTTACGAAAATACTTTCACCTTTTCAACTTATTTGACTTCTATAGCATATTCATACTAGACTAGATTTACACAACAAAAAAAAGTAAACTTAAGTACAAGTAAATTTTACACTATTTTACATTTCGTAACTCTTCAACTGTCAAATCCATAATGTCTCTAGTGATTTTGAATGACTACAAATGCTCTTATTATTCACACAGTCTAATAAAACATCTTTTTTCTTTCGCACCATTAAATTGATCAGTTTCAAAAGCATCAGTTGAATCATTAACCAAATCTGAAAATAAACCTCCAACTGCATTGCAACAATTCCGATAAGATGCTCTAGCTAAAAGTGAGAAGGCTATAGGTGGATTAATCACGAGAGTAACCTGCGAGAAGCCCCAGTCCCTGCAAGCTTGGCGTAACTTTTGACGTTCACTTTGTTCGATTAACAGTGGAAAATCTATCACAGGGACATCCAAGGATAAACTAGTAGAAATCTTCAATAACAGGCCTGTCTCCGAGGTCCCTTATGTATCTATCGGGAACACGCGTTGAATTTGTTCTCACCAACTCCTGAACACTTCATACTGGATGAGATTTGCCCCAATAAACATTCTGTTCTTTCTCAGAGCTTCTGTGCTCAGTATCTGATCCCATCTTGTTCTACCTGCAACTATGGACAAACCCAACTGCACCCCTTCGTTGTAAGTAGATACACATTTGAAACAAGAATTTATGGTGGATATCGAAGAATCTATTGCAAAAAATTCCTTGAGAACTATACTCCTTCCTTGTTTGACTTCCAGAATGACTGTATATATATAAAAAAAAGTCTATTTGTTGTCACGTTGCATTCGATCAACAGCCAATTGAATTTGTTTTGTCCTCTATGTGCAAACAAGCTCCGCAGAAAAACCCAGCTAACGAGGAAAATGAGAATCTATTGCAAAAAGATTCCAATAAAATTGGGCTAATTCCGTGTTTAACCTCCATAATTAATGCATTAAACAGAAGTTCTGCTGCCTAGTTGCATGAATCCACACCCATTTTTTCATGGCTAAATAACTCACATAGTGAATCCATACCATAAAACCTCAATTTTGTTGTGTAACCTAAAATAATCATGGATTGAATAACATGATTCTATGTAGGAATAATGCTTTAATCAACATATTCTTAGACTTTTACATTATACAAACGGTAAGCATACATGCTACACACCTTTAGCCATCTTATAGTGGAGGTCCCAAGCCCGAAGAGAAGAGTGGAGTTGGCGTTGAGATGAGCATCTTATGACAAAAACTGCAAAGCAATTTCCGTCTTGCGATTCTAAGGAATAATCTTCTCAGTTCTGTCAGCCAACTAATTTATTTTTACTATGACTGTACATGAAAGAAACCTCTACCTTATCTTGAGGACTGAACTATCAGGAAAGCCTTGAAAAGTCTACAACAAATTCATCCAAGGTATGTATGATCTTGTTCACTTTATCGGTTGCTTTTCTTCTCCATTTTTTTGAACCATTCACCTTAAATGAAACTTTCCCATGCCATGCTTGTTTTAGGAGAAGTGGAATGAGAGGCCTTTGTTTCAGCCCCATTCGAAATCGACCTAAAGGCTACTCTGACTTATCTTTTGACACGAATATAACATGGGTAAGATTTGCATTGATCACCTGCAATCAACGAAAGAGGTCCCCAACCAACTACTTCCCACACTTGTTTTCAGCTTCTTTTTCTTGACCATCTTCTTTAGCCTTGCTGCCTCTTCCCACTTCCCCATATCCATAAACGTGTTTGACAACAAAACAGGGCTCCCAGGACTCTCTGGCTCCAACGCAAATAAATGTCAGGCTGCCACTCGAGAGCAAGTTCTACGTTACCATGGGTATTTGCAAGCTCCCGGCAATGCTTCCCAGACAAATGAGTCGGGCTCCAATGGCATCTGTTTAATGGACTCATACGCCTCTAGGACCTTCCCTGCTCGGCCTAAAAGATCTACCATAGACGCGTAATACTCTAACCTGGGTATGATCCCATATTTCCTCTGCATAAGATGGAATAAATTCTTGCCCAACAGCAGATAGAGTAAGATGACCGGGCATGTCCTCTCCTTTCACTACCATAAGATCAAACAATTCCATTGCCCTCTCGCAATGCCCGTGATTTGTCAAGAAGAATGAGAGGGCAATGGAATTGTTTGATCTTGTGGTAGTGAAAGGAGAGGACATGCCCGATCATCTTCTAACTGATCAAATTCGGCTGCACAACCGCAGCACCACATCTCCCCAGCCAACCCCCAAGCAGCATCCACATTCCCACACGGCACATACCCCGAAACCACGGCGTTCCGCGCGACTACATCTCTCTCAGGCATTTCATCGAACATTCGGCGGGCGTGGTCGACTCGGCCGCACTTCGAGTAGGCGCCCACCAATGCAGTGGTGACGAAGGAGTCCGGCGGCCTGGGGAGCCGGCGGAGAAGGACGGCGTGGGCTTTCCGGGCGGCTTGGAGGTCGCCGGAGTTGGCGCAGGAGAGGAGGAAGTTGAGGAGGATGTAGGCGAGGTTGGGAGGAGATGGGTTTTAGGAGTTGAATTGGAGGGGTTCTGGAGTGGCCACCCCGCCGGCGGGAAAAGGCAGTTATGGCGGTTGCCAGCTCTCGACTGCACCGACCAGACGACACTGTATCATCTTAGAGATAATAATGCTCTTCAACAACAAAACAAATCACCCACTAAACTTTCTCTTATACAGGTGATGAAGGTTAAAGAAATCAAAAATTTATAACAAGCTCGGTGAATCAATGAAGTTTTTACTTTGATTTACATCTGAAAGCAATCACCTCGTAACGCAAAAAAAGAAATGACAAAAATGATACTCGTTCCTCCAATACGATTACAGATCAAGAAATGTCAAACTACGTTGCAGTCATATAATCAGATATGTACAATTAGCACATCTAAAGCTTTATTAGAGTTCCAAGCTCACCACCAGCAGGCACTGCTATCTGAGAATTAGTTGATGCTGCTGGAATGTATACACATGAGAACATCGAGTTGGTTATTATAAGTATGAATTCCAGGCTGTTCATGAGTCAGAAACCATTTGTTGAGGCTCAGTTGGCCTTCTGCCATTACAAATTCCCTCATCTGTAATGACACAATCAGAGCAAAGCTTGGATACTGCCTTTTCAGGGCTCTGATCATATTCAGTCTTCAATCTCTTGAGGCCTTGTTGCCCTTCTAAATTCTCTTCCTGATCATCAACCTGGGTTCCAAGGGTGGCTCCAAGATTTTCTTCCAAAAGACCATGTTCCTCAAAAACCGAAACAACATCATTGGCACGCACAAATTCTCCAAGAGCATCATCTAGAGCCTTCAATGCTGCCGTATAATTGTTTGCACCGAGAGCTCCATGCTCGGCTATTTTAAGAGACCTCTTGCAGAGATCATTGAAACGCTTAATTGAACTCTCAAATGCAATGCTTTTTACTTCAGTAGAAAACTCATTCCCAGGATCCCCTCCTCTAGGAACCTTGGTCCATCGCCTTAAGACGTACTGTGGTGGGATAGTATTAACTTCTCCTGCCATGAAGACCCTAAGTGCATGCCTACAAAGAAGGCCGGAGGATTCAAACATATGACAACTACAAACAACTGATGTTTCAGAAACGGTAAATGTAACCAGATAGGCTTTCTCCATATCAAGTCTTCCCACATTATATACTGCCTTGTCTCCTTCCTCGTCGATTTTGGTTGCATAATAGTCAAATGCTTGACAAACTTCACCCTGAAATTTATTAAAAACCTCTCCTGTATAAACAAAGGCAGCTTGCCTTTCCAGAGGTGATTCTGTCACAAAGCAGGGTCTTCCATAAATACTGTTCCTATCTGCAACAAGTTCCTTCTCAAATTGCGTCTGTAGAACAATGTCATATCTGTCAATAAATTCCCTTACCGAGGCTTCACTAGTGATAAAACCGTCAAACACACTACATAAATCCTTGTTCTGTTCTGTAGTAGATAATCCTGCAAGAAATGCATCACGCAAATATACAGGAACCCACTGTTGCCGGTCTTCATAAAATATTTGAAACCATTCATTCTTCTTCAAACCAAATGTTTCAACAAACAAGGACCATCCTACTTCAAAATCATCAGTTGACTCACTCTGATAGACACATTTGTCAAACTCTTCTTTCAAATTCCCCTTGGATATACAGGCCTCACTCAATTTCTCAAGAACTTCATTTTGGATATGCCACATGTATAAGCAATGGCGTGTTTTTGGAAATGCTTCCCTAATTGCAGCTTGCACAGCACCATCTTGCACTGTTATTATTGATTTTGGTTGTTTACCGTGCATTGCATCAAGGAATGTCTTGAAAATCCATAAATATGATGACATGGTTTGATCTGCAAGGAGGGCACAACCAAGCAACACAGACTGTCCATGATGATTGACCCCTATGAATAGCGCAACTGGCACTTGACATTTGGTTTTTGCATAGGTAGTGTCAAACATAATCACGTCTCCAAAATGCCAGTAAGCCATTCTGGACATAGGATCAGCCCAAAAATATTCTTCATCTGCTCATGTTCATCAATTTCGATAGCACAAAAGAAGTACGGATTCTCGGCCTGCTTTTGTTTGAAGTTGTCAGCAATCACTTTAGCATCTCCTTCCTTAAATACCAGCCTCCGTGTTTGACCAATATAACATTCTCCATCCTGTTGAATAAAGTTGGAATTGCTCATTACTCTAGATGACATCAAACCGGATTGTGATCTTGAATTCTTGCTTGCATTTGTATATTTCCAGCACTCTTGAGCATTATGTACAATGGTTGGACAAATCAGCTCGTGGTTGTGATCTTTCTCAACAAAGTGAATACTCCATTTTCCAGAGTCTGTTCTCTTCACTTTAACCATGGCTTTGCAACCCTCCCTAATATTTGGCCGAGGGTGTTTGACCATTTCATTGATAAGCTTGAAGCCCTCTTTTGAGCAAACATACTGTGTGGCAATCAATGTTCTAGTGCGCTTTGAGTAGCGTGTAGATCGTTTTCGTATGCTAAACCCCACTCGCCTAGCATATTCCTTGTAGAACAGAAATGAAGATTCTTCAGAATCAAACTCCATACCTTCATATGGTTCAACTTTTATATGCTCGAGCCCGGAGGATTCAGCAGTAAAACACATTTCCTTCAATTCATCCTCACCCTCCTCGGGCTCATTTTCTAACTTTTTCCAGAAAGATTGAACATAGTGCATACTGATGGGCCCATGAAGCACATGATTATGTTCTGTCTCAACAACATGAACAATCCATTTCCCGGTGCCAGACTTCTTGACTCTGATCATCGCTCTACAGCCTTCCCTCGTATCAGCCCGTGGATACCTTACAGAGATGCTACAACGCTTAAAACCTTCTTTAGAGCAAACATACTGAGTGGCAATTAATGTTTTATCACGCCGTGAATATCGAGTAGATTTTTTGCGAATGAAGAAGCCCAATCGCCGAGCATATTCACTGTAAAAAGCATAAGCTGCCTCTTCAGATTCAAACTCCAAACCAACACAGGGTTCAATATTTAGATCTCTGTCAAAGGGAATAATCTCATCTATGGGAAAATTTTCTTCTATGCCCTTCATGCTTGAATAAGGTTTCACCTCTGGATCCACAACAATCATATTCCCACTCATTTCTATGGCACAAGAATGAGGATCACCATCTATTGATGCCATATCTAAAGCATTCTCCACAAGGGGCTTATCTGCTTTAATACAGAAGTACAAATAGTAAGATGTTCTAGTTCTGATGTTAGTCTTGCATATATTCAGGAATAGACTTATATGAATCTGGTCAAGACCAACAATGACACTTCAGAACGTAGAAAGTTTGCCAAATAATATAGATGTAACAAAATGAATGGGCAAATGTCAAACTAAAGAAGCAATCTGTTCCAGAACATAAGAGCAGAAAAGTTAAAACTTGTTGTTACAAAAGTTTGAGCTGTTTAAACAACAAACACACAAGGTACCGGATGTTCATTGTCCGATTGAGATGTCCAAATTATCATATGTTCCAGAAGTTGCAAATTAAAAATTTCCCAGGCTAGTGTTATGAATAAAATGCAAGGTCAAGCATAGAGCAAAATCTTTCAAATCCTGGTGCTTTCAGGCATTCAATGCATGAAAAGTTAGCATGTAATACTTTGTTCAAAGCATTATTATTCTCTTGACATCTTTCCTGATATATAATTTTCCACATCAAAATTCAATCTTTCACTCTCCCTCTGAAATACATGAAGAAAAATGACAAATAATCGAGCCAAGAAACTAACAAATCATTCATTACATGCAGAAAAAATATATAAATAAATAAAACAGCCCAGAAGATACCTCATAAGACCATGAAACACCCACAACCTACACAGATTCCTTCACATTAAAAAAAAGAGAGAATTAAAAAAACAAGCAAAAACAGAACCCTCCGCCTCCCAAAAATACCAACAAAAGCAAGCATTACAACTGGAGGAGGAAGCCCCCTATACATCACAGACAGAACAAGAACAAGGAAGCAGAAGTGGAGAGGGATCAAGTAACAACCCGTACAAGGGCAAGGAAAAACCCAATCATTTTCGGTGGAGGTAAGCTTGGAAGAGGTTGTTGAAGAGGTGGCGGGAGTTTATTTGGTATTATTTAAAATAAAATAAAAAACCAGAAAACAAAGATGAAAATGAAAAGAATTGATGAAGCAAGGGATGGAAGGGGGAGGTCGTCTGCGAGTGCCGATGGCTTTCCCTTCTCTCTTTATTCTTTTCTCTCCTCCTCTTAACTCTTAAGAAGATGGACTCCTCATCTCTTCCCCTACTTCTAATGGTCCAAATATCAATTCCTTTTCCTTTAATGAAGGCCTATTTAGTTATCAATATTTATTTTTTAGGTGTTTGAAAAAAAATTGGTATATTGTATTTTTATAATTTATTATATTGTTCAGGTATTGTTTATTTTTATTATTAATAAAATAAGCCAGGCTTAAAAGTAGTCAATCACTCCCGTTAAAAGTAAGGGATTCAACCCATCAAAATACATATATAAAAAAATAATAATTTATATAATTTATCTCCTTGTTTATTTAATCCATTTTAAAAAATTAAAATTTATTTTTAAAATATCAAATTATTATAGCATTTCTCCTCGTTCAATGAGAATTATCTATAAAATTTGAATCATCGCATAACATATTGCCTAGTATTAATTTATATCTTTGCTTACACCTTGTTGTTCTATTTATTTCTTTTTTGTTTTGTTTAATATTAATATCCATTTCTATTTATAACCACTCGATAGAAATAGAAATTAACTAATGTAGGGGACAATAATAACTTTTTGAAGAATGAGAATGGAAGATAGGGGCGATCATGATGCCCATGAATTAATTTGATGAATATATAGGATTTAGGGGTTGTGTGAGCGGGTTGCGAGTCTTAGTGGGGGTAGAGCGTTGACCAATGGCCCTATAATTGCGCAGGAGGTTCACTTGTAGAATATATTAATTTTTCAATCACCATATTAATCCCAATATACATTTATTAGGGACTAACTAGAACGGAAGGTGTAGTTTTGGGGGTAAAATATGCTTAAGTGATAGTTTACTATTATTTTCTGAGCTCATAGAAAAATGAAAATATTTCTCATGATATAATTTTTAATAAAAATGTAGAAATATTTTTTATATTACTAAATGATTGGAAAATTATACCTAATTACTAAAAAAGAGGAAGATATAAAACCATACACGTGTTAAATTTAATATTTTTAAAAAAAATAAGTGGGATGAGGGCTAAGGTCTGGCTGCTGTGTGACGGTGTGAGACTAGTCAGCTGCCCTTGGCCCATGGCTCGGGGCGGCTAAATTTGCCCACCTTTGGCCTAAGGGCTGGTCTGGCATCAATTCAATTTTTTATTTTTAAAGTGTAATTTTGTCATTACAAAAACTTTGTCTATTTCTAGTTATTAAGCCTGATTTTCTAACCACTAAGTAATACTCTATTTTTGGTAAAAAGTTGTTCATGATATTGCTTGGTAGTTTAAAAATTAGGCTTAATTATCAGTGAAAAAATAAATATTAACTGTCTAAAATAAAGTCACTTAAAATTTTAAATCAAATTAAACCCAAAATATAAAAAATTAAAAAATATAACTTTATGTAGCTGATTGCCCTTGGCCTATGGCATCCGTACTAGACACCCCTAAGTAGAGGACAACCCAATTTGGTTAGAGCCGATCGGCTATCTTGGTCTTTGAGTTTTCAAATTCAATCATCCTCGCCCTAGTAACAGCCAAGTGGTGGCTAGATCTGTACCCCCTCAACCCTGGCCTAGCCACCCTCGAACCTGCCTTGGCCAACCAAGGGTCGTCAACCAAAACTGGCCGGATAGCAGCCTATAAATAAATAAAATAAAATTTTTTATAGTTTTGAGTTTGGTTGCTTTAATTTTTTATTTTATTATAAAACCAACCCAATGATTTTTTTATTATTATAATAAAAATTCCCCTTTTATAATTAATTTTGATTGTCCTTCCACTTGATAATATTAAAAATTATCCTTTTTTTTTGTAAAACTTCTATTTTTCCCTGAAAATAATAAAATTCTAAAAAATTGTAATTCTTTCTAATTTAGTTGGGGGGATAAAAATGTTAAAAATTTCTTTCTAATTTAGTTGCGGGAGTTTATCAGCGAGACCCTGACACAACCTTAAATTACAAATCAAAATGGACCATTACAAGCAGACTATCCCCTGTATTTTACAGGCGTCTAATTGCATTATCCGCCTTCATTCATGTCCAATAAATCGAAATCCTCCCACGGCGGAGGAGATTTTTGGAAATACATAGTTTCATGAACTCACAAAGGTTAATAATTACATATGGATCAATGTTCCTGCCTATCTTGGAAGACCAACAACAATCACCAGTTCTTGTGATCAAAGATATGACAGATCCGATAAATGTTTCTCAATTTCTTACAGTGGTAGATCAAGTCCTTTCCCCACATCTACCCCAATCATCTTTAGTACGCCTTTGTGGGATGTCTGCATCCATTAGACCACCAAAGTCAGCCAAAAGAAAATTACATGTACAGCTTCCCATCTGGAATGTTATTAACACCTGCCCACCCACATCAATAGAGATAGATAAAACTCACCAGCTCAATTAAATATATTCGAACGAGGCCAATCATACAAACCCGGGAATTCCAGATCTCTGCAGTCGCTGTGAAATAAAGGAAAGGAGCTTCAAACTTCGGCTCCATTTTGGGCATCTCCACCTGAAAATTAGGCAATTACAGAATAGAATGCAACGAGGAGCAGAAATTAGTACACTTGGATCAAGTCCGCTTGGGTTGATTTGATGGATATGGTTGGTGAAAAAGTGGCCATTGCTGCAGCAGATTGGAGGGGCGGTAAGTCAGATTCAAGAGCTACGTTAGCGATGGAAAATGGAGTGCTGCTCCTCTTGAGGCCGTGGAGAGGGACATGAGATGATGATAGGGTCCTCCAATTGAGTGAGAGTGGCATTCTCTGTGAAATCAGTAGTAAGGGCTCTCAATCCAATTAATTTAAATGGGGAAATTCGTCTCCTATGGTGAAAATGGTGGAAATTACACATTCCCCCAAGATTGAAAATCTTTGGATGGAAGATTATTAATGATGCTCTGGCTATTAAAATCAATCTCAGAAACAGAGAAATTTTAGTTGATGCCCAATGTCTTGTGATCAAAGTGAAGAAAGTGTTATACATGTTTTCAAGGACTGTACTATTACAATATCTATTTGGTTTGGTGGTCTCTTCTTAGCATTTGATCCGAATGAATTACTGTCACTTCACCATTGGATTGGCTAAAGTTTCTCCTATGTCACACGGAACACATTAACCGAGTTTTGGAGTTTGCTCTTCAACGACTGGTTATGGTTGATCCTATTTGGATAAGAAGGAATTGCACCATTTATGGGCTCGATGTTACACATCTAAAGGATATCTGTCTACTGGCAGCTCACAAATTTACTTATGTTACTGGAAGCCTTAGTCGACAATTTAATCTAAAGAGAATCCCTTCTTCCCTTCCTTCCCCTCTTGAAGACTTTATTGGACAAAGTACAAACAAACAAATTATTACCGTTGATGACACCTTTTCGCCTAACTTTAATTTAGTTGCATGGACTCTGTTTTTTTAGACTAATAAATACGTCCCTTCTTTTGCACTAGCTATGGATTGAATGTGGAGATTACAAAGATCATTGGCTTACAAGCTTGTTTGCAATATAACACAATCAATGAACAAGATCTCCCTACTATTATCCGCATGGACTGTCATAAGCTCGCACCTGTTATATCTTCTCGGTCGTTTAAAAATTTATCCTTTTGTAACCATGATATTTTTGTTGTAGCTCTAAACATGTATAAGTCTTGCGACTCTAATATTTTTTGACTTAGTCGACAACAAAATGATTTTGCTCACAATATTGCACATCATGTGGCAAAATCTGGTTTGTAATTTGTAAATTTTACCTTCTAGTTCTTAATACACTAGTTGCCAGCACCAAATATATGTTTTGCTGGCGTCATATATATATATATATATATATATATATATATATATATATATATATATATATATATATATATATATATATATAGGAAGAGGAAGCTGGAGAAAAAAGATTGTTGTACTCCAGCACAACCATCTTGGCTGTGCTGGAGTTTGATGGGGGCGTCCTGCGGCGGGGTGGCGGTGGGGCGGCGGGCTGGTAGGGGAAGAGGCGGGCTAGATCCGCCGCCCCGTCGCCCAGCGGTTACGTCGCCGCCCCGGCGGGGCGGCGACGGGCGGGGCAGGTGGGGTGGCGTCGCGTCAGCCGGGGTGGCGGCGACGCAGATATATATATATATATATATATATATATATATATATATATATTCCAGCCGTTGGATTAAATCCAATGGCTGGAGAAGGGGGAAGTGGGGGGCATGTTTCAGCCATTGGATTTGATCCAACGGCTGAAACACTGCAGCACAACCATCTTGGCTATGCAGCTGTACAACTTCCTCCTCATATATATATATATATATCTATACATAGGTAAGGTTTTCTAAATCAAGGCAAGAGCAAGTTCCTATGCACATCTCTAATTTGGGCTGCCCGATTACAAGGACAGCTCAGATTTGATGAAATAAAAAAAAACCCATTTTTTTGGTCACCGACGACTTATTTTGGCCTAAGCCAGTCAAACTTAGCTATCGTCGACCAAGTCCGTTCAGCCTTGGCCGGGTTTGGCCGAGCTACTAGTCTAAAAAAGACTTTTCTTATGTGTCACCGGCGACCAGATCGAGTAGGGGCAGCTAGTTTTGGGCGGACCTCTAACCAAACTGGTCGGCGGCGTCTAGGCTTTGGCCAGAACTGGTCACCCCAATCCAGATGACAAATTAAAAAAAACTCATCGACAATGAGGTAGACTCCCAAGTCCTCAGTAGCCACCAAAATGCCCACAAAAAGGGGAGGCACCAACCCCAGTTAACCACCCAGGCCGACCCTAGCTCCACTGTAGCCTTCGCCCCACCGCCTTGCCTCCTCGCCCTTCCCAGCCTCTTCTTCCCCTCCAACGCTGTCTACTTTCCTCCCACATTGCCCCTGCCGATGACCTTTCACGTCTGCCCATACAGTGATTTTCCATACACTGAGTCGGCCAGGTTTGGCTGGCAACAGCCGGACCTAGCCACATGAGGTCATGCTTCCTGATAGGGTTGCGGGTTGCAGCACCTCGTCGATCTGATAGGTGCGGCCGCAAGGATAGCATTGTGGGAGGTGTTTTTTTTGAAAAGAATATATATATCGGTTGTCCTTGTAATCAAACAACCCAGATCAAATTTTGGGGCAAAAAAATTTTCTACCTAGCACACCCAATCGGCCCTATATATATATAGTCCTTCTATGGTGCGCTGCATGGTTTTGCAGCGCACCATGCGATGCATTAACGAGAGCCGCTGGATCAAAATCCGAGTGGCTCTCATTCAATCCACCCACCACCCTTTGATGGACCCGCTTACCCGCGCGCCGAACCTGCCGGACCTGCCCTCTTGCCCGTGACCGCCCCACCCCTCCCGCCCGCAACCGCCCCGCCCACCGCCCGCCCCCCCCCCCCCACCTTCCGCCCCCAGCCGAGGCCCCCGTCCACTGCCCTCCTCCCCTGCCCGGCCATCGCCCGCCGACGCGAATGCAACACCAACCCCCCCCTCCACCACCGCCGATTCCCGCCCCCCCCCGCACTCCGCCATCGCCCAATCGGCGGCCCTCCGCCCCCAGCGGGCGCCCCCCGCCGAGGGCGAAGGGGCAGCCGAATCGGGCGATGGCGGAGTGCGGACGCGTGGGGGCGGGAATCGGCGGTGGTGGAGGGGTTGGTGTGCATTCGCGCGGCGGGCGGTAGCGCGGTGGGCGAGGCGGTCGCGGGCGGGAGGGCGGGTCTAGCGGGCGGGTAAGCGGGTCCATCAAAGGGTGGTGGGTGGATTGAACGAGAGCCGCTGGATCGTTAATGCAGCGCACCATAATAAATTTCTCTCTCTCATATATATATATATATATATGAACATTTTTGTCAAAAAACAAACTTGAAATTTTTAACAGCTTTGAATTTTATTTCTTAAAATGAAGATGCGCCTAATGATACATCCCTGGAGAGTACCAGGCGTGACATGCACTCCTCAAATAGCATAGCACAACTCCTTCAGTTTTTTATCATACAATTAAGTGATAATTATAGGTGATGAAACTTGCCAATTATGCATATTAAGGAACCACATTAAGTAAGAACAAAAACTCATAAATATATCTTTCACATTAATTAATAAGCTGAGACAATTTGGCAGAAAACATTTAAAAAAAGAGATCACAATGCTCGAAATTGGTCTTTCATTGTGTCTGACAAAAAAAACTTCAATTGTAGGATTTCAATATCCATATGGACAAATTGCATCATCAAAAGGGCTAGTATTCCAATCCAGTGCTTCTATACACAGTGAATCATAAAATTGTTAGAAAATTAAGTGGACAAGCTGTATATAGATCATTTATCCATATACCATCCACAATAGATCGACTTTAACCTTATAAATAAACCGTACATTCATCTTCTCATCATGGTGATATTTAAGTACTTAATTATTAGACGCAATTAGCTTAATATGCAAATATTTATTTGTATGGTCAGATTAATATGCATCAAACCATCTGCTCAAGACGCCGTCTGAATTCTTTCTTTGGTGTGAAGTAGTGATCTTCTTCTTGGTGATCATGATCATCTCCTTGCTGCATATTCTTTCGCTTTTTGGCGAGTATAATGGAGGAATCAAGGAAGAAGTTGCAGTCAATGAAAGAGTCGAAGATCTCAATCCTTTGGGTGGGCACAGCAGCTATAGAGCTGGTAGGGGAGAAGGGTGGTCTACAATGCAGGAAACTGTAGGTTGGATCCACCAGACGGTCTTCCATCAACTTGTGGCATCTCTCAATCTCCCCCTACAATTAAGAGTGGGAAGAGAATTCTTGAACAACTTATGAGATGTTCAGTGCAAGATGGGTTTCTTTCCATTAAACAAGTCCGAAATCAGAGGAACCAAATGTATATATAGAGGCCAAAAGCCATTGAAATATACCATGTGAGTAGGAGGAAGAAGGGTGATGGTATCCAGGAGATGGGCATTTGCTTTGGATGACACCAATCCTTCCAAACTGCATTGAAGTGCCGATGTTGCAAGAACACTCGGTTTGAATTCCATAAATACAGGGTCTGGACGAAAACGAGATGTTACAAATATAAATCTCAACTTGAAAGGGTTATAATTAATACTCAAAACACATTTGTGTACATCTATATATGTTGCTGGTGAAGTAAGAACTTTCTTAGGAACCAAATGTAAGAATTGTTAGATGAAATTGTACCAGAGAGGGTGGAGAGGAGAAGATCGGCCATGCTAGAGGTTAAAGAGGGGTAGTTGGATGGGTGGCACCAGGCCAGTAAGTCGACAAAGGAGAAGGCCGTCACGCAGCTCACTCGCCAATCCAATGCCTTCATCACCGTCAACTCCATCCGCTGCACCGTTTTTGGCTCAAAAGCGTGCTCCAGATTTTCCATCTGCACAACTCAAAAGTGATAAATAAATATACATTAATTTCAATCCGGTAAACAGAATAAAAAATCGTAGTTTGAGTTGGAGAATGAAGATGCGTACATGATGTTTATAATATGATAGAAATTTATTGAGCGCAGTGGGACAAACCTGAATCTCGATCAGTCGAGGGAAAGAGATGTCGTTGAACTTGACGGCGATAGAAAGACACGCAATGGAGAGCAACTCAATCATCCACAACTTCCACTTCTGCTTGAGATTTGAATTACACAAACAAGTTAGCAGTGAAGAAAAGAACTATGAACTAATTAGTAACTAGGTAGTAGAGTTTTCCTTTATTCACACCTTGCTTCGGTTCGCTGAAATAAATCTATCCAAATAGTTTACTGCATCAAATGCTGACGTCAATGACAACTGGAATCGCTCCTGAGTCTGCAAATAAAGTTAGCACACTTCTGATTAGATCAGGAACACAAATGCATGCAATTCGTAGTTCACTGAGTGCATGAATTAATACCCAAGATCCATGGGAGTAAAAATCACAATAAAAGAATTGGCTTTAATTTAATTTCCTTCCCACCATAAGCATAAAAATCAGGCAATCGGATTGCTTTCGTGGAGAAAAGCTTCTAAACAATTTCCCCACATATCATAAGTAGTAAAAAGGAGGGGAAAATACATACTTCAAAATAGTTTGATAATATGTTGGTTTTTTTTATCATAATGCAGGCAATCATGATTTTTTTTTGAGATCAGTGTTTGTATGGAGGACTGTCAATGTCGTGAATTGTTGGTTACAAGACGAGGAGATAATGGATGAGGGTTTATAAGGTAAAAAAGTGAAATCCGTCCCTCAAAATTTTATCATCTACAACTGTTTGAAATCTAAATTAGAATTCATATTTCTTGAGGATTTCTTAATTAGAATATGGTGGATGAAAAAAGGAGGGGGGGGGGGTGAAGAAAATTAAGTGATGTATATAATGTATATTGATGGTAAGCTACAACAAATATTAGCTGATATATACTCCAATTATTCAATATGAATATCCATAAATATGAAAACATATATATAGGAAAAACAAAGATTTATAGAATGATGCATTGCGCGAATATGCATGTAATATTGTGCTAGAATGAACATAAAGAAACCTTGATAATCCATTGGATGGCACTCATCCTCAAGCCAAGTAGATCGAAGTTGCAAAGGTAATCCCCATACCCATCCCCTGGAACATGCACACCTTCCCTTTCCAAGCAAGTTCCAAATGCAGAGTCCCTCTCTTCTTTTGTACAATACAATGGCTCCGAGTCGACTGGGTCATCTCTGGTCTTGTCGTCGGTTCCAAACCTAAGTACATGCAAAGAAGTCGTCCAAGAAGCTGAGTACAAGGGGGAGTGAGCAGTAGGACTTCTTCACAGAGCAGTCCCTTGAGATCTTGTTGTACTACTTCCGTGTCCATGGTACTTCTGATGTCGAGTACCAGCACTTGAACATAAAAGATGAATGTAGCAGCATTGATCAATATGCGTGCGGAACTGTGCCTGACATAGAGTCAGAAAAAGGTCCTACTTTTGCTTCTGAATCTCGCTGTGCCATGTCTGCAACCGGGACAGAACTAGGAGTTTCCTATCACGCGGATAGCTAACTGCTACCGGGGAAGTGGTGCAGTTAAAAGGGGCCGGCCCGGCGGGAGCGTGGTGATGAATGCGAGAGGCTTTTGACTGTGGTAACCAATTGCGTGATTGCACGAGGAATGCTGTAGGCGATCATGAAGGCCTCCGTATCGGTAGTTGCCACCCTAGTGCGGCCCACTTTCACTTCATGGGTGGTCCACGTTCATAGAGTTTGGTTCCTCAATCCTAGGGACGGGGGCTAGATTTTTTAGGTCATGTGTATTTTATTTATTTATGATAGCATGGATTGTAATTTTCGCCCATTATGTTTGTGGGTCCATCGCCACAAATGTGCACGAGCAGTGACAAATGGCAAATAAAATTTATTTTACTAAAACAATACTATTTGCAAAGTTGCCCATTAGGGGTGGTTATCGGGCTAAGTCGGGTCAAGATTTTTACCTCGTTTAATTTTGAGTTCTGAGTCAAATTAAAAGTATTTGAGTAAAGTCGAATTTGAAGTAACTTAAATCTGTCTACAGTGAGACTATTTTTTCATATAATTTATACTAAATTTTAATTTTTAATTAAAATATTTGAAGTTTAAAATAAATATGTATAAAAAATAATATAATCATGTATAAATTTATTTAATTTGATATCATATAATGATATTTTATAATTTGGTTATATTTATATAAAAAATATAAAATAAATGTTATAAAAACTCTTATTCTTTATTTAAATTATTGAACTTTGAATTAAACCAAATTACGCAAGTATAAACTCAGGCCAGACTCACTTAATATCAAGTCAAGCTTCGAGTCGAGTTTTTTAAAATTAAATATCGAGATAAATCGAGCCTAATCAATCTTAAAATAGTAAGTGTTTACTAATTAACATAATAGAAATGAATTTGTACGGTCCACGCCCTATCCTCAATCAAAATTGGCCACTCAATGAGTGGGTTTTACAGCTGTTATTGGGTGGGTTCGACAATTCTCCAAACTCCAAAATTTATGAACTTCTACCATCCAATCTTGTGGCAAGTTGTGTGGGGCTCAATTAGGGTTGGTTCTACACAAAACTTTCACTAGATGTGGCCTTCACAATGTAGTGATAAAATTAATTGCACCATGCAAAAATCTCGGATATGCCGTATATGCCCAACCACGAGAAGACGTGGCCCAATTTGCGCACAACACCTCATCTGCATATTCATTCATATTATCTTATTGGCTGGAATATATTGGGGAACATGTAAGTTTATTAGCAAGGCATTGATGTGCACTCACGCCAAGTGGGCAGTGAAAATATATGATTCAAGGCCCAATCATGTGAACCATCCTTCATAGTTCCATTATTTTTTATTTGATGCCCAGGAGTCCCTTCCTACTTAGCTATTATGAGCTTTTATAGCTTTGATCAATGTTGATATGTCACATAGAATTGTTAGCAGCCAAGTAAATTCATGTGGATTGTAACACTTCACACATCATTGTCACATCCCCGGGCTTTTCCTCGTTTTATAGCCGATGATAAGTCGATGCACATATATTTGAAGAGTGTTTATCTTTTTCAGACTTGTTTGGTGAAAAAGAGACGTAAGTACTTCGACAAGAGCCTTTTTATGCTTTGAGCCCAATACTAATCAATAGCAACAATTTATGCTGCTTCATAAATTTGGCACCTAGCTACATTGGAGTTTCAATTTACTCTTCATGGAACCAAAAACAGAAGATCGTTTATTTTCAGAAGATCGTTACAATACATCAGGATCGAAATTCCCAAAGGGAGACATAGGAGAAAATTGTTTTTTCCCCAAAGGCCAGCTTGAATTGTGAGAAAGAAAAAAAAGTGCGAAAAAAGTATACTTTTCTGATAAATTACTTTTTTGATTTATAAGAAAATTTCTTTTCCATCGTGATGAAAAACTTACAATCCTTTTCCAACAAAAAAATGAAATGACAGAGTGAAAATGATGCTACACAATTTTTTTTCTTTTTAACCAAACACATGCATGAGAGAAAATGATAAGAAAATTAATCGCTTTATTTTCTTTTTCTTTCTCACAACTACTGTCTTTTATTTTCTCACTATCCAAACATTCGTAGGACTCTAAAACAAACTTCTTAAGATTTGTTGTTCTCCCATAAGAAGCCGCCATCCTCTTTGATCTTTTTGTTAATCCAAACCTCCACGAGCATCCCGGCACCAACACCGGCAGCACAAGCTGCCCCATAAAGTGCAATGGCAGAGGGTAGTGATCTACGAGGGAGAAAGTAATAATCTGGAACTTGCCTCATTTTCTTCGGCAGACGCTTTTTAACAATCCGCTCGCTTGACTGACCAAGCACATCAGCACTATCTGGTGGTTCCATAAGTTTTATAGAGTCCTCTGATCCCATGACAGCAAATTTGTCCGACTAGTAGTTGGTTAACTATCATCAGCACTGCCTCGTAAGAAAGAGGCTCACTTGCATCTCTAAGTTATACCCAATCTTAATTCCCAGTGAGGCCGGCAGCTGTTAATGCATATAGCACAAAATATGTGTGACAACATATTCATATAAGAACAATAATAATGTCATACTCGAAATCATATTGCAATTAAAAATCTTGCTAACAGAAGTATGGACAGCTAAACCATAACACGTGCAAACCCTGTCACTTAATGCTTACTCTATTATAGAGAGAAACAAAACAAAATGATAACTATCTTTTTATAGTTGGCTTACTCGGATTTTCCCGGTAAACATAATAGAGATACTGCAGAAAAGAAAATCAGGTTCTGCAATAGAAAAGATTAATGAAAACACAATAATTTATAGATAAATCATCATGATTCTATCCAGATTGTAAACCTTCTGAATTGAGCTATACATCCTCATACAAAGCAAGCATATTGTGGATAGAGCTCAAAAATTTGCATCTTCAGAGCTCTCATATTATTTCCGGACGATAAATACATTTCAAAGTGAGACACCCTACGAGACACCCTAGGAGTGATAAATAAGCTCTTATAGGAGTAATTGATAAGCTTTTCAGTGTGCGTAGACTTTATATATTATCCTGACAGGTATCATTTATAACCATTACCTCACAGCTAATACCACGATCTATTTTGACAAAAAATCATTCTTATCTCTGCAGAAGCTGATGGCATAGAGTTCGAAAGTTAATTAGTTACAGTATTGTCAGCTGCTTATTGCCTAATTGCGTATTCATTTTCTACAAGGATGCATCATTACCACAGTATAAGTTAATAACCTAATCTTGATTTTGATAGTAGTATTCATTATATTACTAAAAGCGCAACAAAAGCAAAAGGCAAAAAAAACTATGGCAACATTATTTTCTTGTTCGCACATTGATTTGCAGATAAAAGCAGCCACTTTGGCATGCATGTGCATATTAAAAACTCTGACTAAAATACCTCACTAATTCTTCAATAATCCTACATAAGCCAAACTCTTGTACCTACATGGGGTTCAATTTTACATGAAAAACCCTCCAATTTAATATTTTATGTTTTACCAACACCATCTTCCTTTCAACATGATCACCTTTTTTGCCTGAAGCTCGAGGAAGTAGCACAACGCCCAGAACACTAATCCAAACCTTAGATCACATTTTAACTCAAGCACCTCACTTATTCTGCAATTTCAACAACTTTGTACCTATTATTTAAGGTTGAAGTTTAACTCCATTTTCAATTTTTTTTACAAAAAAAACTCTATTTCATCCTTCTTGAAAAAGCAAAAAATGTTCTCCACCCTTTCTTCCAAACAAAAATCACACAAATCAACCCATGTGGGGTGACTACTCTAGCACAATGCATGCTGGTTAGTCAGCGATGATTTACAGCCGCTGCCAATATGGGAAACAGAGGAAGGGGAAGGGGGTAAAACTTACTCGTGAACTCGGTGGATGGAATCAGAAAGGGAGTGCCTTCTTTGATTGTTGCTGATGGGGAATATAATAGGGTGTGAGGAGGAGATCGACTACTGATTGGTGAAATCAAGAGAAGGTGAGATCGATGTTGGAGACGAAGAGATGTTAATTGGAGTAGGCGGCAGCTGTCACAGGGGTCAACTTAGGGTTTAAATTTTTCGCCCTAACTGCCTCCGTGCAGCGTGTTTCCCTCCCTGGAAACACCAGCCAACACCACCTCCGCACCCACCAATGTGCTGTGGTGCACAGCGGCCTCGAACCACACACTTGCGAATACCGCACGAACCCAGTCCCGGTACCGCGCCCAGCTACAAGCGCCACTAGTACCGGTATCAGGCTACCAGCGATTGTACCGAACACACACCAATCACCAAGCTGCAGTGACTACGCGTCCCACGTACCGATCACCCATCTCGGTACCAATAGACCTCGGAATCACAGGTCTAACCCCGGTGGCCAAACACGACACATACACCACAAGAATTACAGGAACTCGACCCAACCTCTATTCCACTAGTATGAATATAGGATATTCAAGTGTCTACACCCTAGACTACTTGCCGGTCGTGGACATGCAAACCCCATGACCGTGCCTCTTGACCCTCACTCGACAGGACTTCACCCAACCCTCGGCTCACCGCGCAGGGTTGCCGAACAACTGGTATGTGAGCCTTGACCCTAAAGGCGGACGTCGACTACCCCAGTAGTCCCCCTTGAAGTTCCAGACCGCCCCTCGGCCTGACTGCAGTAACCCCAAGGCATCCCCTTGCCCGGCCAAGTTTCTCTCCTCCACCAAGATCACTCACACACACTTCACATGTTGTTCTCCTCTTGTCTGATCTCTACATAAGGATGGCACCTCCTTATATAGACATCCCGGCCTTAGTGTGACACCTCATCAGCTTGCATCCTCACCATTGAAGTCTTGATCAACGGTTCCCATCCTCCAAGCCTTATCATCGACCCCCTTGGTGTTCCAGCAGAATTACTAGAAAGACCCACCCTTGGGTGTGGCGCAAATGCCTCATCAACTTCCTGGATGTGGCACGGTCGCCTGGCTCGACCCAGCGACCCCAATACCGAACCCTGGTCCGTCTGTTCCACAGCACCCATGCGCGTGCACGATAACCCCTACCGCAGCTTGGCTCGGTCACCCGCACACCTGCGCACCCGCGACTACTGCATGTCACACGGTAGTACCCGGCCCTGGCGCCCAGCACGCTCGGTCAGTGGTGCTCGGTCACTAGCACCCTACGCATCCAGAACCCGCAATTTCTATCCGCACATGATGCTCGGTAGAACGTCCCGGCTACGCCTGACCTGTCACGCACCTGGAACCCGCACCACGCTCAGCACACGGTAGCAGTGCTCGGTACTCGTTACCGATCATGTCCGCTACCCAACTGCTATCGGTACTGCCCGATATCTCGCCCGGTATAGCAACTCGCCCGATAGACCCCATGCACCACGATGCACTTCACACTAACACGGAAATATGCTCGGTAGATTGTTCACCACTCGGATAGCACCCTACCCGACTTGGACGCGGGAATGCTAGGAACAACCGCCAAACCCTAGCTCTCGTCCGTCCCACGAGCTAAACCCCGTAACAGTCTCCCCCACCAATGAGACCCGATGTCCTCATCGGAGGTTTGAGTCCTGTCCTGCCTCTTGACCCATCTCACGCATAGGTTTCCTTCCTGTTCCCACTTGAATCACTCCGTCTGCCCTTTCGAAGCCTCCGGTTGACGTACCTCTGCTTCAAAAGTCCTTACTACCTCTTATTCGCCGGCGGTAGTAGAAGCACTCACAGACAGTTATTCAAACTGGACTGACCAAATCCCCTTGGAAAACACACAAAGGAACCCGTACCCTTACTTTGTACACCAGATTTTCTCCCAAAATCTGGGCGTGAGCGTCAGCATCACTGGTCCTTAACGCGGAATGATATGCCCTCCTTGCCAGGTCCGCATCTCTTCATTCGGCTCGTTGCACCTCACATGGTCCACAACTTCAAAGAACCCAGCCTCGTTAGCTGACCACAAAGCAGATTTTCTAGCCGCACCGTGCAAGAGGTAATGAACGTCTCACATACTCCTCCTGAGTAATGCATCCATATCTCAGCCTCTCCCGACTGAGCTTGGTTACTGGTTACCGATCTCTTTCCTTCCGCTTGTACCTCGCGTACTTCCCCATGATTCGGCAAGCAGCCCACAGTTGGGTAATCCTGGGCACTGCTCCGAACAGCGTACTCCGAGACTCGATAGAGTAACCCTGCTATTGCTCCCTTCTTCTTCGGGAAACTGGACACCATGTCCATGAGATCGAGCTTCAAGATCTCCAGGTGAAGTTAGCGCTGCAGCATCCCAGTCACCAACTCTGTCAATGCACCTACCCTGCTGGAAATCTCCAGTCACGAGTTTCACAAAAGCTGCGTTATCGGTTGTATTGCCGATAACGATTCACCCTAACACCGGGTACACATCCAGACTCAACCTGGACGTCGTTCCACTGGGGAATGTGGAAACCCCTCAGCTTTTGTCTTAGCCTACCGGTAAGGAATATAAATAGCCGATCCCTTGCAGTCATAGGCTAAACTCATCATCTAACCAACACATATGAGCCAAGCACCGACTTGCTCTGTCAACCAAGTTTCTTGTTGTCGCGATCTGACCCTGCTAACCTCTCGAGTAACCTCTTCCTGGGTCTGGAACAAGGCGTTAGCTCCATTGTCCTCCTGACAATGAACTCAGATCCAACAAGCAAACCCGCCATAATTGGACAATGTACTCCTCCTAGCCCTTGCTGCCTTCCACCGTCCCGGCATTCTGAAGCGCGTCACCACTCCAAAGGTTGCCTGGAACCCGGCCGTTCCAGAATTGGCTCCGATGATCACAGCTCCGAGACTTTTCGAAAGCTGTGAGGCATAGCTCCGACCATGCCTCGACTTATCCTCCCATAAGTCATTCAAAGATGACACTACATGGCTCATTCCATGTATGAACTTCCCGTAATTGGCCAAACTCCTAGGAAGCTCTTCCTTCCAGTCACCCCTGTCGGCGTCCACTCGGCAATGGAATCCGCCTGATTCCTCACTCGCACCATACTCGGCCAATTCTAGGGAAGCACAACTCCCCTAATCACGAACTCACACGGCTCTTCACACAGAGAATGCTCCTTGAGCCCTGCATCGGTTGACCCTCGTGATCCACCCATCACTTCCCGACGTCAGGTCCAACTCCAAGGAACTGGGTACTTCTTCCACACGGTCACCTCCTGTAACCCATGGTGCATGACGGCTGAATTTTCCCCCATCCAGGAACCACATCTGGATCTGTGTGAGTTCGTCCGGCACCACACTCTAGTGCGCCGGTGCAGGTACCCTCCCTGGCACCAACTCGATCTGGTGAACGATCGTCCTCTCAGAAGACCCCATTGGCAACTCGGTAGACTCAGCATCTACCAACAAATCCGGTACCCTCACCACCTGGTCCGGTTGGATCATCACCACTCCTGCAAGGCCAGTCAAGTCCCCCGTGCACTCTCGAGTCACCTGCATTGCCAACAGATGCTTCTCCCTGACAGTGCTGCACTTGACCCCAGAAGATCCTCTCTGCCCACGAACAAAACATGCACCCGCTTCATTCGCGATCAGTATACCTTCCAACTGTGGGAACACTCCCACTCCAGCAGAACGCACGAAAGGATTCCCGAGTATCAGATCAAAATCATCGAGTTCGATGACCATCAAATCAACTCGCCCTTCATACTCCCCCAAGCAAATTCCGACATTTCTGACTATACCTTGCACCTGTCTCGCCTGTGAGTTCACCGCCTTCACCTTGCTGGTCACGATCCCAGTCTTCAACCCTAGTTCCAACGCCATCCCATTGGAAACAAAGTTGTGCGTAGCACCAATGTCTACTAAGGCTGAAACTGCTCTCCCGTTCACTACACATGGAACGTATATCAGGCCAGCTCCTTCCAAAGCTGAGCGTTCAGCTCGCAACACCCCAAGTATCTGAAGGGTAGATGCTCGGGCAAGAGGCTCCTCCCCTTGGTCCTGGTTTGCATCCGCTACCAAGGCATTCACCTTGCCTCGGTTCAGACACTGCTTTGCCCGATGCGGACCCCCACACAGAAAGCACCCAGATGCCGGAACACCCGGCCCACGATCCCTGCTGCCCGACGCAATGTCTGGCCCCCTCTTTGGCCGGAATGGCCTTCTGCCCTCCCGTTGGCTGCCTCGGCCGCCCATGATCATCTTGCCCTGGGTATCCTCCTTGACACCCGTCTGCGGCTGCAAGTCCACCAAGGCGTCGGCTGCCACCAAAGCTGCAGGCAAATCCTGGACTTTCTGCTGCCTCAACTCCACCTGAGCCCAAGCCTGCAAACCAGAGATCAAGTTAAATAACTTATCTTCCTGCGACATGTTTCTGATGTCGAGGAGACACGAGCTAAACTCCATGACATACTCCCTCACTATTCCGGACTGTCTCAACTGCTTGAGCCAGTCCCTTGCCACCTAGGTAGTGTTAGATGGCAAGAACTGCTCCCGAAGCTCCTCTTTTAAGGAATTCCAGGTCTCCGTTCGAGGTCGACCAGCACTCCGATCCTCCTCGGTGCGAGTACGATACCACCATTTGGCATCCCCCGATAGATACATGCTGGCCAAAGAAACCTGGCGCTTTTCAGGTATGTTCGCAGCAACGAAGTACTCTTCCATGTCCCAGATGAAGTTCCCTAGGTCCTTGGCTGACCTAGCTCCCTCGAACTTCTTTGGCTCCGGCACCTTGAGCCTTCCTGGAACCGAGCTTTCTTCGGCTGCACGGTCAACCAAACCTGGTTGAGGATATCTGGCGACAACCTGCTTTAACAGAACAACGTCAGTGTGTAAAGCCTCTATGATATCCCAGAACTCCTCCAACAGTTCCGCCGTTGCTTCATCCTTGCTACGGCTGGTCCCGGGTATGTCGCTCACCCGAGAACTCAAGTCCTTCATCCCTTCTGTTAAGGACTGTAGCTGCTCGAAGATGGTTCGCCCATCGTCACTACTGGTAGGTCCTCCCACCAGCACTTCCAGCCGCGTCACACGCTCCTGTGTGCCCATCTCTTGGTACCTACTTACTGGCAAAGTGTGGAGACTTTCCTCTGAAAGTAGAGACGTGCTTCACAAGACCTTCGGCTCCTACCGAACTTCGAGCTCTGATACCTCTTTCACAGGGGTCAACTTAGGGTTTAAATTTTTCGCCCTAACTGCCTCCGTGCGGTGTGTTTCCCTCACTGGAAACACCAGCCAACACCACCTCTGCACCCACCAATGTACTGTGGTGCACAGCGGCCTCGGACCACACACTTGCGAATACCGCACGAACCCAGTCCCGGTACCGCGCCCAGCTACAAGCGCCACTAGTACCGGTATCAGGCTACCAGCGATTGTACCGAACACACACCAATCACCAAGCTGCAGTGACTACGCGTCCCACGTACCGATCACCCATCTCGGTACCAATAGACCTCGGAATCACAGGTCTAACCCCGGTGGCCAAACACGACGCATACACCACAAGAATTACAGGAACTCGACCCAACCTCTATTCCACTAGTATGAATATAGGATATACAAGTGTCTACACCCTAGACTACTTGCCGGTCGTGGACATGCAAACCCCACGACCGTGCCTCTTGACCCTCACTCGACAGGACTTCACCCAACCCTCGGCTCACCGCGCAGGGTTGCCGAACAACTGGTATGTGAGCCTTGACCCTAAAGGCGGACGTCGACTACCCCGGTAGTCCCCCTTGAAGTTCCAGACCGCCCCTCGGCCTGACTGCAGTAACCCCAAGGCATCCCCTTGCCCGGCCAAGTTTCTCTCCTCCACCAAGATCACTCACACACACTTCACATGTTGTTCTCCTCTTGTCTGATCTCTACATAAGGATGGCACCTCCTTATATAGACATCCCGGCCTTAGTGTGACACCTCATCAGCTTGCATCCTCACCATCGAAGTCTTGATCAACGGCTCCCATCCTCCAAGCCTTATCATCGACCCCCTTGGTGTTCCAGCAGAATTACCAGAAAGACCCACCCTTGGGTGTGGCGCAAATGCCTCATCAACTTCCTGGATGTGGCACGGTCGCCTGGCTCGACCCAGCGACCCCAATACCGAACCCTGGTCCGTCTGTTCCACAGCACCCATGCGCGTGCACGATAACCCCTACCGCAGCTTGGCTCGGTCACCCGCACACCTGCGCACCCGCGACTACCGCATGTCGCACGGTAGTACCCGGCCCTGGCGCCCAGCACACTCGATCAGTGGTGCTCGGTCACTAGCACCCTACGCATCCAGAACCCGCAACTTCTATCCGCACATGATGCTCGGTAGAACGTCCCGGCTGCGCCTGACCTATCACGCACCTGGAACCCGCACCACGCTCAGCACACGGTAGCAGTGCCCGGTACTCGTTACCGATCATGTCCGCTACCCAACTGCTATCGGTACTGCCCAATATCTCGCCCGGTACAGCAACTCGCCCGATAGACCCCATGCACCACGATGCACTTCACACTAACACGGAAATATGCTCGGTAGATTGTTCACCACTCGGATAGCACCCTACCCGACTTGGACGCGGGAATGCTAGGAACAACCGCCAAACCCTAGCTCTCGTCTGTCCCACGAGCTAAACCCCGTAACAGCAGCCATGGCTAGGGGAAGGGGAAGGCGGCTTGGCCTAAACCTAAGTGAGAGTTTTCTTATTTTTGTTTAATAGTTATTTGTCAGGATTAACATATTTAGTGATTGACTTATTATTATGATCATTATTATTTTTATGTTGAGTGGCTTAAGACATTAGTTTACAAAATCACTAAATATGTTAATAATAATAATAATTAATTCTCCAAATTTTTCCTAATAAAAATTATTCTCCATATTTTTCCAATAGTAAGCTACTTTTCATTCATCACGAGAACTCTAGACTTTATTAATTTTATTTTTTTAAAAATTAATTTCAATTATTTTAAATGGATTTTTAATAAAATATAATTAAAAAATAAAATTTTCAAAATGAAAAACCAATTTAAAATAAAAAAAGGAAAAGAAAAAGGTAAAATCACGGTGTGTATATATATATATATATATATATATATATATATATATAGGGGTTGGGTAACCTGGGGGCGACCTCGGGAAATTTTTCTGGGGTCACCCCAAATCTGGACTGTCCGATTATAAGGACGGTCCAGATCTCTTCTTCTCAAAACCCTAACCCCTCCCCTCCTCCTATGCGCCGCCGCCGGGCCACTGTCGCCGCCGCCGGGCCGCTGTCGCTGCCGTCGCGCGACCTCGCCCTCGCCGCCACCGTTGCTCGCTGTCGCCACCGTCGCTTGTTGTCGCCACCGTCGCTCGCCGCCGTCCGCGGGCGTGGGCACGACAAGGAGGAATGGCGGCGGCGCGTCGACAACGGGCCCGACGCGCCGCCGCCGTTCCTCCTTGCCGCGACCACGCCCGCGGACGGCGGCACGAGGGTCCCTAGCGTGGGGGCACGAGGACACGGCGGGGAGCGACAATGGCGGTGGGGGCGGGGTCGCGCGGCAACGCGGCGACAACGGGCCCGACGCGCCGCCGCCGTTCCTCCTTGCCGCGCCCACGCCCGAGAACGGCGGCGAGCGACGGTGGTGGCAAGGGCGGAGTCGCGCGGCGGCGGCGGCGACAGCGGCCCGGCGGCGGCGGCGCATGGGAGGAGGGGAGGGGTTAGGGTTTTGAGAAGAAGAGATATGGACCGTCCTTATGATCGGACGGTCCAGATTTGGGGCGATCCCAGGAAAATCTTCCTGGGGTTGCCCCCAGGCTACCCAACCATATTTATATATATATATATATATATATATATATATTCGGTGATTATACAGGTATCCAAAATACGAACGAGATGGATGTTTGTTGTCCCAACCACTCTTAGTAGTCTCGATCCCAATAATATGAGGAAAGGGCTAATTTATAACAAAGGTTTCATGTTGTTGATTCCTAAGTATAGTGTAGTGCTTCTTCCTTTATGCGACCTATTAGTTAGTACTAATTTTATATATATATATATATGGATGCCGCCTTCGCTGTAGATGCCCCTCCGACCCCCTCCCCCTCGACCTTGTCGTCCCGGCCTCGCGGCCGGGAGGCCAGAAAGGTGCCCGCGGCGGGCGAGCGAGGAGGAGGGAGAGGGGAGGAAGGGCGTCCCACCCCCGCGACAGGGGGGCAGCCTACGGCAAATGGGATTTTTTTAAAAAATAGATCTAGATCGTCATTGTAATAGGACAGCTTAGAACATAGCTTGGGGCAAAAAAAATTTTCTACACCGGGTTCATAATCAATTTACCTATATATATATTGCCACTAAGGGAGGATAACATTTTCAATCCATAATCATCCCTTAGTTACTTCAGGTGCTATTCTAAATAGGGTTTTAATTGTTAACCTACATTACTTAATAAATGTCGCAAAAAGAAAATATATGTTCCATGAGAGTCCATGTTGAAAAGCTAAAAGATAAATGATTCAAATGTACTCTTTTACTCATTTCTTGCAGTTGCCCAGCAAGAATGAATTTGTCCAATATCAGATAGACCTTGCCACCACAAAAGAAGAAAAAGGAAATCATTTCTAGCCAAACAATGTCATCATTATGATTAACATCAGCATCCAACATCTCCTTTCTAAATGACATATATACGAACCTTGTGGAAGTTAAATACCAAATCCAGCTCACAGACATTGATAAAGAAATGGTCTAGTATCTCGACAAACAAGTGAATGCACTCTAAGTATGCCAATTCATTGTCCGTGATGTCAACACACATGGAGAAAAATAATCCTGCATAACGGCGATAGATGACTTTGTGTGTGCGGAAACATTTGGTACTTAATTACATACATAAACTATTTTTTCAGCTATTTCCCTTGCATTTGATCAAGTCCAATAAATTCAATTAACAATGCCATTATGCTTTTAAATTTCCTTCTATTTAACTATCAAAACAGGTTGACTGTTTGAAGAATTCAATTGAGGAAAAAATGTTCAGACATTCAAGCAAATGGAATACTTCAAGTTTTTAGAATATAAAATTACACTAGCATATTTAACCGAGTTTTATTTAAATTGAGTCCAATAACAAGTCCCCAATCCCCATTAAGAAGAACCATTCAAACTGATTATAAAAAACAACTTGTTCAAAAGTTTGCTCTCGGTTCATTCCTGATAATGCACCTTGCTTAAGCTCAAGTTTAAGTTTCAAACACAAGTTTTTTAAAACTAAAGCTTGAACAAGCAAAAGAAAAATCCAATCTCCCCCATCCTACACACGAACTTCAACCTAATCAATGATTATCTTCAATAACACATACACACACATCGGAGTAGATCTACTCAATTCTTTGTTTAAGAAAAGAAGCACACGCACATATAAAAATCATCATGAAATCGATTATTCTTCTATGGCAATCCACTAATCTCACAAAATTAAGAACCGCAAATATCTAAAGAACCACCCAACCCACAATTTATTTTGATGATAGAACACTAAAAACTGTAATAGAAAAAGCATTAGGTATACAAACAAAATGCTAACCTCCCACAAAATTGGTGAACTCGGGGCACCTGCACATCACCAAAATTGGAGAACAAGTGGGGAAGGGGAAGGGAAGCGGCGGCGGCGGCGTCGGCGTCGCCGGGAGAACGAGGTGGAAGGGGAAGGATGGGCGGCGGCGGGTGGTCGGGGAGGAGGACAGGGGATTGCGTTAGGGTTATTTTTTTATTTCCCAAGGATAGATCTGGACCGTCCTTATGATCGGACGGTCCAGATCAGGGAATACCCATATATGTATATATTTTATTGTGGGGTCGTGGGTGGTCCCACAATTTGGACGGACCGAACCCGTCCCCGTCCCCGTCCCTATCGTCTCCAGCGGGCAGCCACATCGACGCAGTAACCAAACCCGCCCCCCGTACCCAATTTTATTTTATTTTCATCCTCTAAAACGAGGGTTCTGGTGGTTCTCCGCCCAATCCTGCTCAACTCCTGGGTTCTCCCTTCTCTCTCGCCCACGAACAGGTCAGATTTCGGGTTTCTCCTCCTCCTTTCCTCCCACTCTTCGGTTCTTGCTCTTCGATCCATTCCCGTTGCAATTTCGTGATTTCTTTACTTGACCCCTCTTTCTTTCTGTGGTTCTTTTCTTTCGTCTCTCTCTGTCTCGGGCCGCCGGGCTGGAGCGTGTGGGAGTCCAAAACTTTGGTTTTGGTGGGTTAGGTTGAAATTTGGTGCAGCTGATTTTGATTATGATTCATTCTGTGGATATATACACTTGCGTGGGTTAGAAATCCTCGCTTCTTGCTCAATGCAAGTGGCCCCCTTTCTCGGTTCTTTCTTTGTGATCTGAGCCGCTGGGTCGGTCACCGGCGTGTGCATCCCGGAACTTGGTTGCGGAGTACTAGTGGCACCTTTCTGTTGTTAATTTTTTATGATCCGATTGGGGTGCGTTATACAGGGCTCGGCTCCTTGCTCTGTTCTCTTTCCAGCTTTTTTAGTCTTTACTGCTTGACTTTGATTTGTTTTGTTTTGTTCGTACAAATTTGTGAGATATATGCGTTGGAGAGGAATTTGTTTATAGTCATGTAAAACCAATGCTGATTTATATGGTGAAGCACCCTTTTTTTATGTTGACTTTGTAGTCTTTGCTTGTACAATTTTGTACGTTGGTGCGGGTGGTTGATTTGATTGAGCTAACATTGAGCTGGAATCGGTTGTAGTACAAGATTAGTGTTGATTCGTAGGATTCGTTCTGGCTTGCATTACCCCGGAGCTGGGTTCTGAGTTCTCTGTTGTGTTTGTTACTTTGTATATATGAGCTGTTCGTGCAGTTCTGTTCTCCCCTTTGTGCCAATGCTTTTGTTTCCTGACTCCTAGTTAGTTGTGCAGGTAGTTGACGCTGGCGATATTTGGCTATGTTCTTTTTGTATAGAATTGTTGATATCTAAGATTCAATTTAGTTACATTAATTAAAGTGTAATAATTGCGGGTTCAGGAAGTTTACTTTTTGTTGTTGACTTGCAATGTTCTGTTCGTACAATTTTATTGTGTTTTTAGAACCAAGATGGTGTCAAAACAACCAGGACCTGTACCAGGTCATCCACAGAAGCACGATGTGGCATGGAAGCATGTTCAGATTCTGAGCTTGACCGGTGATAAGAGGCAGCTCCAATGTATTTATTGTGAGAAGATATTTCGCGGTGGGGGGATTCATAGGATCAAAGAGCATCTTTCTTGTCAAAAGGGTAATGCATCTAGATGTCCCAGAGTGCCGCAGGAGGTGCAGGAATCTATGCAGGAGAGCTTGTATGGGCCCTCTGCTAAAAGGAGGAAGAAAGTTATTGCGGGGGATGAGGTGGAAAACCATAGTATTATTCCTATTAACATGGCGGATGCTTTGGGCAACCAAGGTGAAGCAGATACTGGTCTCCAGGTCCTTCTTGATGGTATAGAACCTAATCCAGCCGTGACTATGAAGAAAGAGGAAACTGTATCTAAGCCTACCGAGAAAAGGAAGAGAGGAAGACCCAGGATTGTATCGCCTCCACCTTCTCAAACAAATCTTCCTACTGTGACTTCTGAGTCGCTTGCAATTTCTGAGCTGCCAGTAAGAAAGGCTAAAGATCAGTTGCAGAAAGATCAAGGTCAAGCCCATAGAGATCAAGCACATTTGGCTATTGGTCGGTTTCTATTCCATACTGGGATACCTTTGGATGCTGTAAGTTCAGTTTATTTCCAGCAAATGATTGATACTGTAGCAGCAGCTGGACCTGGACTTAAAGCTCCTACTTATCCTGACTTGAGGACCACGATATTGAAGAATTTAGTTGAAGAGATTAGCAGTATGCTAGAGCATTATAAAGTATCTTGGGGAAGGACAGGCTGCACAATCATATCAGACGAGTGGATGACTTCATCGGGAGTGATGTTAATAAATTTTTTTGTTTCTTGTCCAGAAGGAACGTTGTTTCTAAAATCAGTTGACGTGTCCAATTTTATCACATCTGCAGATGCTATGTATGATCTGCTCAAGCAAGTAGTTGAAGAAGTTGGCCTGCATAATGTGGTTCAAGTAATCACCAGAAATAACGATGTTTACATGGCTGCAGGAAAAAGATTAACTGAGACTTACCCCACACTCTTTTGGTCTCCATGTATGACAGAATGCATCAGCTTGATTCTTGAGGATATCATCAAGATAGAGTGGATAAGTTCGACAATTGATCTTGCACAAACTATTACTAAATTTATCTATAACCATGCCGAGGTGTTAAATTTATTAAGGAAGTACACTGCTGGGAAAGAGCTTTTGCAGCCAACAGAGACACGTCCAGGTACAAGCTTTGCCACACTGCATAGCATGGTCAGCTTGAAAGACAATTTAAGGGAAGTGTTTGCTTCAACAGAGTGGATGGAGAGTGAGTATGCGAAGTTGCCAGGTGGTGTAGGGGCAAGTGAACTTGTTGGCAGTGAAACTTTTTGGTCTTCATGTGCTAAAATTGTACGTCTGACAGATCCACTTGTAAGGATCTTAAATATTGTGCATAATGAAAAGAGGCCTGCAATGGGCTATGTTTATGAGGGCATGTATCGGGTTAAAGAAGCTATAAAGAGAGAGCTGAAGGAAAAGAAAGATTACATGCGTTATTGGGATATCATTGATGCAAGGTGTGATACCCAAGTTAGACCCCTTCATGCTGCTGGCTTCTTCCTAAACCCTCAATTTTTGTACAGCATTGAAGGTGATGTGCACAATGATATCATGTCTGGAATGTTGGACTGCGTAGAAAGGTTAGTGCCTGACACCAACGTACAAGATAAGATTAATAAGGAGTTGAGTTCATATAAAACTGCCGCAGGAGATTTTGGTCGAAAAATTGCCAGTCGAGCTCGTCATGCTTTACCTCCAGGTAAGAATCCCTATTTATCAGAAACATAGATTTGATATTAGCCCATGTGATGAGCCTTATGTATTGTAAATTTCATTTGAAGCTGCTTGGTGGAGCATGTATGGTGGAAGCTGCCCTAATTTAACACGATTGGCCATCCGCATTTTGAGTCAGACTTGTAAGGCGAGCGGATTTGAGCATGATCGGATTCCATTTGAGAAACTGCATAGCCAGATTAAAAATCGATTGGAACATGGAAGGCTACACGACCTAGTTTCTGTACAGTGCAATTTAAGGTTGCGAGAGGGGTAAGTGAACTAAAGAAAACGGGAAAGAAGCGTGTACTGGAGGTAGATGATAGCTAGTAAATTTCTCTGCGAACCTCTAATTGTTTTGTTTTCAAATGTCATCAGGCAACAGAATAAAAGTGCTCCAGATCCACTGGCCTTTGAAAACATTGGTGTTCTTGAAGGATGGGTGATGGAGGAGGAATATTTTGGGGCAGACAGGGATTTGGGATGGAAAGTGCTGACTCCTCCTGGGGAAACCTCTCTGCACTTGCTGTATCCAGATGAAGCATATGTGAACTCAGCTGCAGGTGTATTGAATGGCTAATCTTTCTGCAATAACTGTTTATCATGATTGTTTTTCCTCCCTCTAAGATAAGCTGTTACTAACTTTAGGTGGAAAAATTTGCAGGCTATGATGATGATGAAATCCACAGCGGAGTCAAGGATCAAGAAAGCATTGAAGAAAATGGTGAATGAAAAGACATTTATAGAGAAGAGCTAGAGCAATCCTATTGAAGTTTTTTTTTTTCATAATCTATTGTAGTTTCTGCTACTAGTTTATTTAAAAATAACCAGCCCAATGTGGGCCACTACTTTGACATTGTAGGCTTCTTATTGATGCTGTAGTTCCGTAGGGTTCTGTTCGATATCATGTACTACGTTTTAATTTAATGATAATGAGCATGTTTCATGCTTCTTTTTTTAAAAAGAATCAAAATTTTACTTGAATGTGTTTGACGCTTTTCTAATCCTTGCAAAATCAAAGTAAGATAAACTTGCCTTGGCAAAAAACAAGTAAGATAAAGTTATTCGTAGTGAGGCTGAAGCAGTTCGTTCCCCTTTATTAAGTTTGCTCAAAATAGTCTTTTTTCTTTCTACCTTCCCCCTTATGCCGTATTGGAGTTGGATGTATTTAAGGTTTGCAAGAAATCTGAATAAAATAATTAGAATCGTTTTTTAACAATAAACTTTGAGATTAACATTCTCAAATTGATATCCAACTACAGAGGATTGCAGAGAAGTTGAGTCGTCCAAAGGTCGGCAAGTGAACTTTTTTTTTCTCTCGAAAATATAGTTTTATTTGCATGGCAATAATAACAATATAAGCGAAAATGGCACCTCCTACATACATAGATAAAAAATAGTCGAAAGAACATTGGTTGATGGCCATTGAAGTTGCTCATTGTAAAAAATTTTTTTGTTTTGCTGAATTAAACCAGATACACGGTCAAAAAAAAAGAGAAGAAGAAAATCATACATGGAAACGACGCAAGTTACAACACATACAAGAATGTGCTATGTTTAAAATTTTATCAAAGTTTCTGGTTGATGCTTACCAATGAAGCTGCTCTTTTTAAAATTTTGATTCAATTTGCTCCAAGCTCAAGCCTTTTGTTTCTGGAATAACAAATGCAGCAAATAACAGAGAAGCTACGGCAATAATAGCAAAGGGGATAAAGAGGTTATCTGTTACCAACAACTCCTGCAAATCATACACCAAAAAAAGAAACACTCTGAACATCAAACTTAGGGAGGTTCAGAGTGCAGGAAACATTATAATAGGGTATGACGTTGTACCTTCAGTGGCGAAAATGCAAATGTTACCAAAGCATTTGAGCCAAAATTAGTTAGAAGTGCAAGACAATCCACGGCCCCTTGTACGAATTGGGAAGATTTCTGATACCATAAGCCAGCTAATGGAACCAAAAGATATCTGAAAGAAGAAATACGGTATACACAATTGTATATGGTTGGAGACCCAATATAAAAGATAGCTTGATGAGGAGAACCGGCCCAGAACTGAGAGGGAACAAGAACAAATACCTGATAACTACCCACATTCAAAAGCAGGGCAATGATAGCAACGATGGGAAGGCTCTGGAGAACTTTATAATAAGCTGCAAGGAGGGTTAACCCCACCACCTTTCGTATAGAGAGACACAATCAGAGTCTGCTTTACCACTTTCAAAGGTGCCGTGTTTATTGGTTTGTTGGTAGCAAAAGCAGTGGATACATACTATACCACTAATGCCTCCAATCAATAATGGTCTTCTACCAAGATCATCTACTTTTAGGACAGCCACTCCAGTCACGAGAAGCTACAATCAATGAAAAAAATGCAGTTTCAAGAATGATGATATAAATATTGTTTTATAAGAAAAAAGGCCAACTTGCAAATACACACAAACTCCAATTACTATAGAAATTGTGATCAGAAATTGAGAAGAAGAATATTTGCTGAACCTTAAAAACTCCAATAACGACTGAACCATGTGCGGCATCGGATGCGGCTGAAAATCCAGCACTCTAGTCAGTATCAAGGGAAAAGAAGTATATGAGCAAATTGCTGTATGTACCAGGCACTCAAATACCATTGAGAAAAACCTTACGGGAGCAATTGGCATTTATCATAAATTTTACCAATTTATTTGTCGCGAATTCTGTATGTTTGTCATCTTTGTCAGTTCCTATTATCATGATTCAAATGCTAGATTTGCATAGACCAATCCCAATTCTTAGGACAAGAGAGTACATTGACAATTTTTTAATGGAGATTTTTTTTGGTTTACTTATTGGTAGCAAGTCATTCAGAAGGTTCCTGAAGAATGGAAGCTGCATAGTACAAAACACTAGGCTGTCCGGTTATCTGCCATGACATATATAGCATGTCAACCAATTATACATTAACTAGGTATCAGTGACAATATTGTAGGCAAGTATGTCACAGATTAGAAGATAAAATCTGTTGTAAAAGAACCAAACCTCCACCAATGATGAAGGCCTTCAAGCTCAGTCCTTGAAACACTTCCCAGATACTGCCCTCTGAATCTTGAGAAGCATAAGGAGTTTTAAGTGATAACAAAGTGTCTTCTACTTGTGTATCCACGGCTTTTGTGTTTAGGAGGAACACCTCTTTTGCCATTGCCATGCTTTCCTGTAAAGCAGCTTTTCCTTGAACTGCCCTAAGTAGTAGCCAAAGCAGAGAATTGGGCAAACTCCACATACCTACAGCCATCAGAGCTGCAACTGGAGCACTAAGGCCATACATGTATCGCCATCCTCCAATGGCGTTGATCTCAATACTTCCTACGAAGTAACCCAACTGTGTAATAGTTAAAAAAACTTATCTTAAGAATGAATGCGTAGAAAGACGATCATGTTGTATTGATGCACATTTTCTGACAGGAAAGGTACCAGAATTCCAAGAACAATGAAAAGTTCCTTGAGAGAGATCAGTGTCCCACGCATCTTTGATGGGGAAGTCTCAGCTATATACAAATGAGCTGCATGCATGGCCTATATAATATCTTCAGCAGAAGATATAGGCAAAAGTTTGATGGATAATAAACAATAGGCATACATGTCAACCTTCAATATCCTTATAACGCCTAGGTAGGAACATCAATGCAGGTGAGCAGATGTGGATCCCAATGCAGTCATAATTTTTTTATCTTACATTATGACAACATTTTTGACTAAAGAAAGAATGCCAGATAAAGAGCAAACAAATTGTTAGTTCACATGAATTTCTTGCAATCATTAACGGTCAAGCTGTGAATAACCTACAGGAGATAACAACGAGGGGAATGGCAATTATACCATTCTATCACATAGAAAATGCAAACGCAAGTCCAATAGTTAACTATCATTTCACATAAATTCCAAAATACTTTTTCGAAGTGTATGATTTGTGTTACAAGGCAAAAAAAATGGCTGGGATTACAATGATAATTAAGCAAGACAATTAGAAAGATAGACTCGCCAAACCAATGCCAAGTCCATATATAAGTCTACCCAGTATCAAAGCATTAAGAGTGGGTGCAGATCCCGCTACAAAAGCTCCAGTGGCATACAGCAAAGCAGCTAATATCAGCTCCATTTTCCTCACTTTGAAAGAAGACAGAAAGACCAAGAGATAGAGATCACAAACCATTTAAAAATCTATTTGAGGCTGAGAATCGAGATTAAATGATGTCAAGATTATAAGTTCATGCCAAGAAAATCAGCAATGGGGTACAAGAGGAGAGACCCGGCTAAAGCTCCCACTCACCTAGGTTCCCCAAGAAAAAGGAAATACGACAGATCCAGTAGAAATATTATACGATGTTCTTCAACATAATTTAATGACAGAAATTTCCGAACTGGTGTATAGATGATAGAAGTGGAGATGTACCACCAAACCAAGCTCTATTGCGGAAAGATTATACCATGTGATTCCACTAAATTCTGCAGACTGTACAACATTCCAGTCAGCATTGTATACATAGTCATTTCAATGCCATTAAAACAGATAGTTTCTAATCAATCTGGCATGTGATAAGCAGTTTCTACAGCAAATTTAGCAAGAACCAATTTCATTAGAGCTGTATACCATAGTTTCTAAATCAAATTTAGCACGAACCAATTTCATAAGAGCTGTATACCAAGAGATGGTAGCTCCAGACGGGACACTAATGTCATACCTAAATAAGAGACCTCCTAAAGCAGAAACAAAAACCTATAAACAAGTAGACAATGCACATCAAACACAGAAGTTATCTGAGACCATCAAACAGTAGAAAATGAAGTTACTTCGCTCCCTGGCATCAGCAAACCCCATCAAGCCCAGTAATTCTTGTAATTATTGAAACAAAAGCCTTCTCTAACATTCATATATATATATATATATATTTTTGGTGAAATTAGTGAATGGCGCCATAAGGGTGAACCGTGAGCTTTTCACCGACCAGCAGATCTCGCCGTCACCATGGCCGGCGCGGTTGCCCTCCATTCTGTTCCTTCCCTACTCGGCGGGCTCATCGCCGACATGGTGACGGCGCAGTTGCCCTCTACTTAACCGTCAAAAGTTTCACCACTCTGTTCTGCCTCTGCTGGGACTGGCTTCTCACCCCCGCTGTAATCCACTCTTCGCAGTTTGTAGTAGCCGTTCACGAAGATCGGTGAAAATTGGTAGTTGATCTCTTCCATGTTATTTTCTTCTACGTTATTTTATAATATGTTATTGGATTATTATTAATTAGATTATATTTTATTAAATTTTATTTTATTTTTTAAAGATTTATTTTATTATTATTAACTCAAACAAATTAACTTTTATTACTTAAACTACCACCCATTCGAACCCAGCTGCTTTTACCACCGCCACTAACACCCCACCCGCCCCGGTCTCCCCCTTCGCACCCCCTGCCTCACCTCCCACCTTTGTCTCCCCCAGCCCCTGTCCCCCTCCGCACTTCATCCCTTGCCGCTGCCCCGACCCCCTGCCTTGTCTCCCCTTGCCTTTATCTCTTGCCTGTCTCCCCTTGCTGTTACGACCTTGATGCATGGGCATAGCCGGGTGCTAGGATGTTGGTGGTTGGTCCTAGTATTCCAGCATCCATGAGGGGTAGTGGGGCTATCCGAGTGGTGGAAACAACCTACCGAGTTTAATCCGTGTTATGGTTGTAGGTGATGAACTTGGTGCACTGATGCTATCGTGATGACCGAGGGCTGCTGGGAGTAGAGGGCCGGGAGACACTGAGAAACCTCAAGTGGCGCTAGTCGGGTGCTGGTGTTGAGCATCGCAACTGGGTTACGAGTATTGCGCTGAATGTGTCGGCGAAGCGAGGTTGAGGAGCAACTGAGCGTACCGGCATTTGAAATGAGTATTGATCACTGTCGAGCGGCGACCGAGCAACGCTGTGTAGTGAGCAGCAGGCGCTGGTGTGTGAGCGCATGTGGGTGTCGCGCCAGATAGTGGCATACTGGAGGAGCGCATAGCGGTGGCGGTAGCGAATATTGGATGTGCCGAGAGGAGTTCTAGCGGTACTAGGAATTCTAGCGGGAGTAGGAATGTCGGCGTTTGGGTCGGTAGCTATTTGATACATTTTGAGGTTGATCTGAGGGTTATGGTCTGGACATGGCCAAGCCAGGGGTGAGCCATTGTCCAGCGGTGCAGCCAATGAGATTGGCAAAAGTCTGTTACCGATAAGGATGAACAAGATCTTGGGAGGATCACGATCCTAAACAACTGTGGAGATAAGGATGGATCATATCTTTAGGAGAGATAATGATATCCTTTAGCTAAGGACGAATAGAATATTGCAACTAAAGATTTGGATAAGTATGGAGGAAGATACAATATCTAAATCTGGAGAATATCTTCTGTGGGGGAAGATATACACGGAGGTTCTATATAAGGAGAACGGCCAGAATAGGAAAAGAGAGTCCAGTAGCGAGAGATCTCATTGAGCGGGTGCCATTGAGGGTTGTTGAAGAGTTAATGCAGAGATAGTCACTAATTGTGTGACGACGTGGGAAATGTGAGAGAGAAGGAGACTGGTGGAGTTGTTACAACTGGTGCTTTGCGTGAAGACTGGAATTCCATTACTGAAGTCGGCCGGAATCGAGGTAGGCATTGTGTTGGGGGTTGCTGTGTACGAGTGATCCTTGTAATTGAGTCCCGTGTGAGGTTAGGTAGCATTGGGGCGAGGCTTGTGAGGGCTGTCCACAAACCCGGACAAGTATTTGAGGTTAGGTAGAGTGCTTGTTATCCTTGTATTGATTTGATAATATAAGGTTAGAATTTCTCCTGTATCTGTGGTCTTGCTTGTTGGTCGTCATTTGTAGGCGTGGAGTTTTTAAACCAGGTCCAAGGTCTGAACTTACAAGGCCACCGTTGCGGTAATGTGGTGGCTGAGATGAGCAAGGGCAGCGGCACGCCTGAATACTGGTAAGGGTATTTGGGGAACGGGCGGTTGCTGCGGTAGCAATTGTTTGGCTCTTGAAACAGCCACCGAGAGTGTTGTATCATGGTGTTTGTGGTGACACTGGTGATCAAGCAAGAGGCTGGGTGTAGGGATATCGAGGGGTGTTTTGCTGGTTGGGTGTGCTAGTAAACCTCAAGGTGTTGAAGTTGCCGAACATTGTGATAGTGTTTGGGACATTGGCTTCCGGTAGTTGGACTATATTGCGTGACAAAGAAAAAAGGCTAGTATTTCTGGGAGGAATACGCCGCACAGGGGGTGGCGAAAAATTTAGTCCTAGGAATGCGACTGTGACCCCTGCCGCTCGCCACCCATTGCTAGCCCATCCCCCGATTCTTGCCACCGCCTTGCCGACCCCCTTGTCCCGTCTCCCCCGACCTGAATTGGCCCTTGTTGTCGTAGACTCAGGGCAAGATTTGGCTTAAATCCGCCTGAATCAGTCAATTTAGGGTTTGATTTTTGTCAAAACGTTCCACTCAAAATTGGCCGACTCTAAGTGGAATTAGCCGATTTTTGCAATTATGATCCATCCTCGGCCATTCCTCATCTCTTTGTCTATCTCTATCTGCTCGCCGTCATATTCTCATTCTCCTCCGGCTTTCTTCTATCGTCGACGCCCCCTCCAACCATACTATGATTTCTACCGTTTTCTCTAATGCACACAAAGTACTATAAAGATTTGTTTCCTTTACTATTATCAAATTAAATATTAATGATTATTTGATTGCCAAAACCCAGCTAAGATTATGAGTGGTTACATTGTTTTGGCGACTCCCTAATCGTCAGATTATCCTCCTTATGTCTAGGAGGGGTGTCCATCGGTGACCTCGGTGCTACCATTTCTCACCAAGAAAAATAAGAGTTAAAAAGCGTCCATCGTGTCTCACCCGTGATACAGTTGCACTCTCTTTTTCATTAAAAAAAATAAATTAAAACAATGTTTATCTTGGTGGCAAGAAAGCATTACATTGTAGACACAATAGTGGTGAAAATGAGAAGTAAATCACTTATGTGTTTAATTTATTCTTTATGGTTAGTAAAGAGTCCCCGTGTTCGTGATTTTGGAAAGAAGGAATTTAATTAAGAGGTGTTGGTGTTTTAAATATTTTGAATATTTTCAATGTCCTGTGTATTTCATCGTTTCGGTTCTTTTATTGAAGGCGATGAGAAGCAAATGACTTCAATACAATCATGCATGTATTAAATCCATCTGTTATGGTTTATAAAGAGTTGTTTTGTTTCAGATATTGGATTGAAGCAAAGACTCAATTTGGGAAGATGTTGATCGTTTCGATGATTATATTGATGTTCTGCGCGGTTCTAATTTTGAAATGGGGGCGGTGAGAAGCAAATTGCTTCCTTCTAATCAGTCATGCACTCAAGCTACATGTTTTAGTTAATAGAGAGTTTTGCTATTTGTGATATTAGGTAGAAGGTAAGTGTTAATTTGGAATTCAATGAATGATATATTAGTTTATTTATTTTATTAAACTTGATTTCTCCAAATTGTTTAATTGTGCTATCATAGGAAATGATATTTGTTTCATTAATGACGTATTGAAATTTATACAAATATTAGTGCTGGATAATTATGTTTATACAAATTTTAGTGTGCACATTAGGCGAGGACAATGGGAAGACGGGACCATGGATGTTGAGGTTCCCCTCTTGCACTACGTAGTAAATTAAAGTTTCAACCAATTACATCACCGGTTCCGATCCCTCTTTCCCCCCAAGTGATTGGTGCGAATATATCATGTTCTTTAATTGTGTTCATATCAATTTTCCCAAGTGATTGGTAATTATTTATCATGCTCTTTAAGTGTGTTCATATCAATTTTTCCCAAGTGATTGGTAATTATTTATGAACTATTTGTACTTTTTATTGTTATTATTTACCTAACATATAACAATGTGTTTGAAGGAAGTTATTCAACTACAAAAATGGGTCCATCAGGCGCGCTCAAATATAGAATTAATGTGCACATTTACAGAATTTTACTATCCATGTGTCTACGTAGAAGATCAATTTTTTGTTGGAAAATCATAAAGTTCTAGTGTGAATCTTATAAATTGTAGCTTGTGGATTGCATTGTTTATGGTTATGTTTTCTTTTTCTACCTATTCTCCAATTTTCTTGCCAGAATAACTTAAGGTATGAAATTGTCAATTACAAATTATCATCACAACTGTGAGTAGTCTTTTGTGATATACAAGTAAATATTGAATGTATTTTACGTTTCACCTATGAATATAGAGCTTCCAATTTTTTAAATAAATATTCCTTTAAATAAACATCATTTCTTTAAGTGATGGAAGTTGGATAAATAAAATTATCTTTACAATAGTAATTTTTTTAATTTTTTAGATATTTTTTATTAGTTTTGATAAATTTATAAAATAAAAATTATTTAAATGGCACTTAAGCGTAGTGCCATTGAAACAATGTTTCCTTTATTAAATTGATGACGTTTGTTCTATTTTAATTTTAAAAAAATGTTATTTTATTTTTTTACATATTATTTTTTAGTTATATTGGACTTTTTTTCAACGCATTTGGTTATCATTTATATAATCTATTTTTCCATTAATTTTTTAAACTTATTTATTTTTGGAATGTTGATACACGGGTTTTTGTTGGATGGCATATGTGCTCAGGGAAACTTCTGAAGTAAATAATTCTTTTTTATGTTTTTGATTTTATAGGTGTCATCTTTTTAGCGGGTTCAACTCTGTGACTATAAGTTTGGTTATTTTTGGCGATCATCTTTTATCAATGAAAATATCTATTATTATCTTTTTTTGTGTTTTCTCCTTATTATTTTTTAATATCATTTTGTGATATTTTTTGTGCCCATTCATGCCAATTTTTTAAGTTAAGAGTTCTATCCTTTCAATAGGTAATATTCTCTTACTCTAAATCCTGTAATTTTTTACAGTCATCATCTTCTATGGAAAAAAAATCTAATACTATCATTTTTTGTATTTTGTTTAAATTTTATATAAATTTACAATCACAATTAAGAGTACCACATAAAATAGTCAGTATTTAAGCATAGCCTTCGCATTGCACATGTCACTACTTATTTATACCATTATTTTGTTGGATGTAAAATTGAGTTTTCAACTTGGAGTTACGAGTTACAACGTACAAGAATCAACTTACGAGCTACAACATACAAGAATCAACTTGTTCTTCCTTCTTGTTCCACTTTAAAGTAGAAGGTTGCTACTTGCTACTATGGTCGATGTTCTTCCTTCACTTGTACTCTCCTTAGAGGCAGTCAAGCTGGATTTTCTTCCTTTATGAATCTTTTTTGTTTTTGTTTTCATCATAATATTGTAGAAGAGATCTAGCTTCTCAAAGTAATTGCAAAGCTAAGCATTTTTTTCTCTCTAGCGAGATAGCTATGAAAATAGAGTACTTATATATGTAACGTGGCGTAACCCTTGCAAGAAAAAAAGAAGTAAAATGCATGTTGAAAAAGAAAGAAAACAAACAAAATGTGTCGTAACCGTATAACCAATGAATAATGCTCCAAATTGCCGGTAGATATCAAATTTATACAATGGCGTGAAGGACATTTCGGTTCTCAAAGGAGTTTTAAAACCGAGAAATACATGCAAAAATATGGCATAAGCAGTATATATGTGAGCGCTTCTCAGAAGCGTATGTAGATACCAAACCTAACGAATTGAATAACAGGAAATGACCATTTTTTTCTTCTAAAAGCATATATGTAAAACAGTGCAATGCTTGCAAAAATATGGCATAGGACATATTATATTTATATGTGGGGTGCTTCTCAAAATTTCATGTAAGATATCAAACTTCCGAAATGGTATTAGCATGGGGCATTCTATCTTGTCTAAATTTATTAATCATTTTGATTAAAAGCTTGGAGACCTACTTTAACATTTGTTATAGTGTGGGATTTTTTTGGTGTCATATGCATGTCTTACATATACAATTACTCAAAATGAATGATGTATACATCTTTGGCATCCACGGTCACAATTCAGCGAGAATGATGCTCCAAAAGTAAAATAATAATAATCAGCGAGGATTTTGGTAATCCGCTGATTGTTTCCCAGCCATTACCCGAAGATTGTCACTTATTTTGGTATGAGGACGTGCTTATTTTCCCATTTTGCCCTCTATGGGATTTTTTTTTCTTGGGGTGGTATCTGCAATGTAATTAGCTTTGGTTTGACCACTGTTGCACGAATCGGCCGATTCCGTGCGGAATCGGCCGATTTAAATCGGATCGGCGCCGCGCCGATCCGATTTCGAGGCCGACTCGGTCGGCCCCGAATCGGCCCCGGAATCGGCCGAGTTCGGCCGATTCCGACCGATTTAAATCGGAATCGGAATCGGCCGATTTAAATCGGAATCGGTTTTTATGAAATTACCAAAATACCCTAGGTATGATTTTTATTAAATTATTTAAGCATGGGTAAAATGGTAATTTGGATTTAAAAACCTACCCGGTCTCCCCCGCTCCGCCGTCGCGTTCGCTCCGCCGCCTTCCGCCGCGCTTCCGCCGTCCGACCGCGGCTCCGTCCGACCACGCCACCGCCGCCCGATTCCGACCTCAGCTCCGCCCTCCGCCGCGCTTCCGCCGTCCGACGTTGTACCCGATTCCGCTCCGCCCTTCCGCCGTCCGTGATTCCGCCGCGATCCGCCGTGATTCCGCCGCGATCCTTCGCGATTCCGCCGCGCTTCCGCCGCGAGGCCGCCGCCGGCCAACCGGGCCGCCGCCGACCGGGCCGCCGGCGGTGGAGGAGGGTAAAGAGCGGAGGGTGGCATTCTCGTAATTAAAAGTTGACTCGAGTCTAACTCGAGTCAAAAATAATAATTAATTCTAAATAATTTAAAAAAAATCTTAAAAAATATTTAAAAATATCATAAACTATAATACACAGAATAATATCAAATAACATCAATACCTAATTTTAATATATTTATAATATGAATTGTCAAATTATTATATATGATTGATTAAATTAATTTAGACCGATTCAACTGAACCGATTCTTGGCCGATTCTGACCGATTCCGATTCCGATTCCGATTCACCGGAAAACCGATTCCGATTCCGATTCCGATTCATGCAACCATGATCCTAAGCCCTCTCCGAACCTCCATATCTCTCCTGGCCTTGAGCACGAAGGCCGAGTACTCTCAGGCAGTCGCCTTTAGTACCCTTTGAACCACAAGTCCGGACATGCGCTGTACTAAACAGTACCCGTAAACCTCCACGTCCTCCGGGTGTGAGGAACTCAAACGCGGAGTTGTCAGGATCCCTCGGGAATGGAACAGTCCGCTGGCACTAATCCAGAGCCCGCTTTGACTGTCACGGCATCCTCTGCATGGTACGTGCAGTCGGTTTCTCCATCTCTCGTCTCACTAAAAACTCGATAAAACTATATATATATAGGCCTGGGAAGGGATTCGTATAATAGGCCCGAAGGCAACTTGTGGTGGATCTTGTTTTCGAAATCATCCTCGAGGGATCTCATCCTCGAGGGGTTATTAATCCGGAAAATATTCGGTTAAATGACCCGAGTTAAGTGGGATCCAATAAAACACCACTTAACCCGTCCTGCAAATAATAACATAAACATACAATAGAAAAGCGTAAAACAAGACGAGTCCTAAACGGACCTGGTAGAAGCTCCAAGCGTGTCATCGCGCCTAGGCGGCGAGCTCCTATTCCGTACCTACACATCAAAACTAAATACTAACGCCCGCTAACTAAATGATGCATCAAACTCAACACAATTAAACACAGAATCATCATCAAAATAACCATCAAATAATTATAAGAATAAATAATCCTAACTCAACTACTCATACCATATCTTATTCTGTTCTTCTAAGTTGCATCGTACTAGATTAACATGTTCATACACAATTCATCTCATTAGATCACTTCATTCACTAATAATCTCATCATGTACATCTTTACTTTATTCATGGTCAAGACATTAATCATGATAATTAATTAACCCTAGCATGCTATGCTAACAATTATCATCAATTTTAAATAAATCAATCGGAGGTATAAAGTGGGGCCATCCAATCCAATTGGGTACGTTACCTGTGGACAGGATGGCGTGGGGCCAGCTCAGTCAATCACTGTGATAACTACTCTGATTGAAGCAGGGAAGAAAACCTCAAGGAGAAGAAGGAAGGGGAGGCATCAAACGGAGGTGGTCCAAGCTCCAACGCTGAAATAAATGCTATGCATGTGGAACAATGCGGTTTCATGGAGTTACCCAAAACTTATATTACTCCGTTCCCTCGAGTTCATGTAAAACCAACCACACAACCTATTGCCTACCAAGAGGGTTGAGGACAAGCGTCACAAGACCAGACAAGGGGGGCGGTCGTGAAGAAATTAGGTGAATGGCTGAATTAGGCCGGCGATTGAGGATTGTCCATGACAAGCGTCACGAGGCCAGATAAGGGGGGCAGTCAGTTGCATCTATTTTGTTCTCAAGTCAAAAACCCGTGTGTTGACTCTTGATACTCAGTAACGTCTGATGTGATTGAACAATTAATTTTTTGGGTGGTCATTAAGAAAGACAACGGGTTGGGAGAAAATTTCAAAAAAATCTAAAAAGGTAAAGCTGTTTCCCCCCATCAATTAGTATATTGGTATAATTTAATGCACGTCGTTATTTTGTCTCATTGTTTGTGTTTTCTTATTAAAAAAACCAGGATAAATTAATAAAGCAAATCACTAAAAAACGAAGAATCATTAATACGCCTGATAAATATACTTTTAAAATCTATCCCATTTGAATGATTTCTAAAATGATATTGCATTGGTTTGATGTATAGTGCTTGTGAATCGCCAACGTCAATATATAATGTTTTCGTATATTTGTTCATAAAATCTAGTATTGTATTTATAAAAAAATAATTTTTTGTCAAGGTAGTAAATAAATAATTTAATGTTTACAATGTCTTTTGTTTATACGAGCAGCTAGCTAAGAGGGAGTTTGTTACCAGGATGTATGTTGGACTATTATTTTAACAAAAGAAATATTAATAATATTTTGGCTCAAAATCATGTTTGGTGGATAATTGATCAAAATAAATAAAGGTAGAGCTTTTGTCCTTTTGGTTAGAGATTTATTATCACTTAATGCAACAAACTCGTTGTAGTATTTATTTAATTGGTTTAAAATTTTTAATTAAAGGTGTTTAAAATTTTAATTATAATAATTAAATTAATTTATTTCAATTAAAAAGATTTAAATCAATCGTACCATTACTTATAGCGAGTGAGTTTGGGGAGCAAGCCACGTAAATCCGTAGCCCTAATTGAAAAAATTGTTAAAAATAAAGAAACAAGTCTATCACAAAATTTTTCCAAAATCCCTCTGGTCGGGCTCAGGGGCGAGAACTATCCCTCCCTCCCACCTCTCACCCGACGCCTCAACACCAGCGCTGCAAAACCATTGGTTTCACTAGAATCTTCTGTATATTTCACTAAAATCTGATTTGATTTTAAGGGATCATCTTTTGTTATTATTTTTCTGGTTATTAAAATAGTATCACAATCTGTATAAGAGATAAGCATTCTATTATATATATATATATATATATATATATATATATATATATATACACATGTGGGCCTTAAGCCTTCTAAAGTTATTATTAATTTTGAACGAAAGCTTTTGGACCTACTTTAACATTTGTTATATTGTGGGATTTTTTTTTGGCATACTCGTGTCTTATACAACTACTCAAAGTAAATAGTGTACACATCTTCGGCATACAGTCACAATTCAGCGAGAATGATGCTCCAAAAATAAAATAATAATAGTCGGCGTGGATTGCCAGCAGCAAGGAATTTTTAGAGGCAGACAGATCACAAAGACGAAAAAATTTTAGCTCTTTAGTGGAACGACGCAAATGGAGACGCCATATGTTTCCACCGTCGATTTCCAAGTTGATCGACGCAAAGATGTTAGACGTCACTCTTGGCGGAGCTAATGCGGCTCCACGAAGACATTTTTAGTATCCTATCTATGAATTTTTACAGGCTCCACACGCGCGAAGATAGAGTAGAAGATGGCTTTGGGTTCTGGGCACAGTAGGTGCTTCTGTGTTGACTGGGGTCGTCATCAAGGTGGGAACCATCATCGTGCGACGTCTTCGTCGTTGATTTGGCAGCCACTCTAGCTTTGCCGAACCATGACTTTATGTCTTGTGTCTTTATCTGCTTTTTTTGTGAAGATATTTTGAACGAGGGATTTCTAAGGACGATATGAATCGTTGCATGAAGTAGATCAGGTTGTATTGATGCTTGAAGAGGTCTACATTCATTTCCCAGCTTCCTAATCCATCGATGATTACTTATTGAGGCATATGATTTATTGGAACCTTAGACTAGATAAATGGTTAACAAATTAACATAGATGATGTGCCCAAATATACAAGCAGACGGGACAAGTGTTCAAGTTTTTAATCAAAGACAAATCTTACACGCAAAGTATGCCATTTTTTAAGCTTTGCTGAGCATACATGAACTTCAAATCAAAGTTCTAATCTATACATCAATTCTTACAGATAAGGTCACCAAGTCCCACTTAACGTATTAAATATCAGCTACTATACGGTTCATTACCCGAGATTTACACACTGATTCTTAACCGAGTGTGAATTAAATAATCTCACTAGCTCGATTAGAACAAAAGTGAAAATGATGGCATTAGGAATTCCCATAAGCGCAACAATCATGGGCCAGATCAATGGAAAAAAAATTGATTTTAGAAGAATTAACTAGTGGGACGTACGTCACTACTAAATGCACCCGTCCACCGACCCATCTAAGCTGTAAAAAAGCAGAACATCTTTAATATCGAATATAAAAATATTGCATAAAATGCCATCCTCTTTGCCAATATCAATGCTCCTATCTCCTAACCGATTTTTGTATGATAAATTGACTAGACAACGCGATAGTGGAGAAGCCAACGTTGTCAAACCAGTCCTTGGAGAGGCAGATGTAGTCTATACAGCATGTTTACGACTCTGCTTTTCAGTCGAAGCACATATATGTTACACTTTTGTGCTTGTCTATGTCTTGTGTTTGAGTTTGTTCGTCACAATGTTTGCGCGTCAAATTTTGTAGTTGCCTTCACCCATACGACAGGGAGATCACCGGCGAGTGTGTCGGCTAAGTTGGAGGAGAAATACTCTCTCCGTCACGGCACTTGCGCAAACTCACCCGTAAACGACCCCTTCTTATCTTCTTGTCAATATCCATGCAATATCTACGCTGTGGCTGCGACAAAACAAAACACCTATCAATCTGTAGAGCCTTGACATATGAAGATATTTTTCTTGATCAATCCCCTCATTTTTTAGTCGCAATTCGCACGCTTACTTTTCTGAAAAATTCTTTACCTCCAAATTTCCCAAAGCCCTTACCCTTCTCTAAATTCAAATGCTAGTGCATACACGCATGATCAATATTCTGACTTATTCACCAGACAACGTTTGCTGAGTAGGACCATTGATCACTAGTGGTGCATAACATTTCCTCCCTCCACTATTACTCACTTCACTAGACATTAAACTTATGATCGATCTATACAAAATCTAAAATCTACCAACGTGTACGCGGTCGTGTAAACCTCATGCGGCAGATGTGAATGAATAGTTTCTAACATATGATATGAAGTGGGTAAGGAAAATGTAAATAGAAGACCAAATTACCTTGGTCCATGCGGTGGCGGCCATCTTGCCGGCCAAAACCTCAACCATTTTAACCTTCAAAGCCTCCTTGTAGTACTCTTTGTCCTTGCACCCCTTCACGCCGACGTCATGCACCTTGTACAAGCTCACCGTCCCCATCCCCTCCATCACCGACACCTCTTGATGAAGAAAATAGATCACCGGCCGCCGGCACGGGTCTGAGCTCCACGCCCTCGTATTGAACGTGAACGGCTCCTCCCTCCTCGACCGCCATGTCTGGAACGTCTGCACCGCAATCCCCAGCTCAACCGGCGGCACCGCGAACGGGTATATCTGAACCGTGTACCCCCACGAAACCGACACCGACCACCCCCGGCCGTATCCGATCGCCTGTTGCAGAGTCCGGCCGGCGTCGGCCCTCGACGCCTTGAAGAGGGCGCGGACGGCATCTAGCTTGGTGGCGGCCGCGGGGAAGATGGGCGGCAGGTAGTCGAGGTGGTGGAGGAGACGAGAGGCGCTATTGGGTGGGCGGCGAGGAGGCCGTAGGCGTCGCCCTGGATGTCCAACTGGTGAAAGCCCTGGTGGCGGGTGAGGGACACGCCCAGCTCGGCGACGCAGGCCGCGACCCGCTCGTCGCTGCCGTAGAAGCTGTCGTAGCGGCGGAGGCAGCCGGCGAAGATCGGCACGAGGGCCTCCGCCAGCGGCCGGCTCACGGCGAACCCGCCTCCGCCGAACGCGACGTTGTACGAGTGCATCACGTCCTGCTCCACGCTCTCCGACACGCCGCCGATATAGTACATTGACCGGTAGTCGTACTGACCCAGAGCCGCCGCCAGGTTGTCGACGAAAAAGACGGTGTCGTCGTCTCCGACGACGTACCACCGCACGCCGGGCGGCGCTACCCGAACGCTCTCGACCAGCACCCTCGCCAGACGCACGGCCGCCTTGTCGCTCGCCGACGGCGACACCTTGTGCGGCGGCCCCGCCCCGGCTTCGGCCGAAGGCAGGCGGTCGAACCAGACGTACCCGCGAGTGCGCACCGGCTGCCACCATATCTCGGAGTACCGGCGGCGCTCCGGCCACATCTGGGCCGAGGCGCAGATCGCGAAGAACAAATCCTCCACCCTCGTTTCATTAATCTCCGATACAGCCAACTGATGATCATTTCCCCCTCCGCCGCCGGGAAATCGCCGGCGAGGACGTCCGTGCACGTCCCAGGATATCGTAGGCCGGCGACGAAGCTGTAGACGATGAGGGCGAAGGAGGAGACAAATAGAAGGGCAAAGACCCACTTGAGAATTTTCCGCCACGAGAGCCCTGTGTCGCCCTTCTCTGTGCAAGAGATAAGCGGCTTCCATGGCCATGGGTGGCCCAGCAACATGCCGGAAACCTTACAACTACGGCCCATTTCACAACTTCTTTACATATCAACCATACAACTAACGACTCACATAAATATATGAGAAGATGGTATCAAGAAGAAGAAGACGGGGAGGATTGGGTTTAATGTTCACATTGAGCATCAACCAAGCACAAAGTTACACGTAGGGTAGTCACTTTTTTGACACTCGAGTGCAGCTATTGTGCGGTGTAAAAGGCCGGATATGATACCATGGGATGGCGCTTGTCACTTAGTGTGTACGATGTGTCAATGCGTCACAATATGCGTCACATGGTAACCATGTTCGTCCCTCAGAGGGACATGCTTGTTTTGGCGTAAAAAAAGATGAGCACACTAGTGGATCTATTCTCAATGGTTCGAAGCCGCTTGTACCGAAAACTAATGTTGTTTAATTGTGTTGATTTGGGTGGTATTCATGACTGTTTAATGGGTTTGATTTTGAGTGCTCTGACTTATGAGCAAGATGAACAAAATATATTAATGTTAACGCTACATGTTTTGCTGCTCAATAATGCAAGCGATTCTATGGGCCTTTGTGTTGTTATCTGTATCTTGGGGTGGTGTTAATCGAGGTATTTTTTAAGTATGTCATATTTATGCTTCGTATCGGGAATATAACGTAAATTAGTCCATTAAGTCAAACTTGTAGTTTAAATGACTCCACATAATTTTCTTCGGGAAAATAAAACTCAAATTAACTTGGTTTTTTTGGGTTTGAGAATCCTTTTTAATTAAAATTGTTATTGATCTAGCATTGAGAAAATTCGTAATTTATTTATTTTTATTAAAATATAAGTTTCTTATTAAAATGACACTTTTTATTGTGAATTTTAAGAAATTTGAAGAAATTGAGGGTTCATTATTTTTTATTTATATGAATCAGTCAATGAAATTAAATTATTCATGTTTTTGGATTATCTATTTATTAATCTAATTGTTTTAAATAAAGTCAAACATAAATACTGTGATACGATTAAACAAGCCAACATTTATTTCTTACTAATAAAAGGGAAATTAAAAGTCACAATTTGATAAAAAATATGAAATGTTCGTAAGAGCCCATTTAGTGATGGTTTTCAAGGGCCCTAAAAGTTCTTTTTACACCCTTTTAATTATAAATAAGTAGACAAGATATTGCGGCATGTAAATCTATATTATAAATAAATTATAATTTTATATATAAAATTTTATTGTATAATGAGATATATTATATAATAATTTAGTATCTTAGATATAGAATCATATTAACTCTGACTTTAAAGATCAATCTCATGAAAATGAAAAAATACATTATAATAATCTGGCTTTTAAATATTTTTTGTCGTGCTTTAATTGATTAAATCTCCTTTTAATAAGAGTAAATTTGTAACACTAATCAAACGGAAGAAAAATTAAAAAGAGGGCGGGGGATTTTTTTAACTGTTTATAATAAAAATTGACATAGATAATTTACAGAAGTTGGTTAGTTTTTATGTGTTTTTGTGTTCTATATTTTATCCACCATATATAGTTTAACACGGAGCCGTCGTATACTCCAACCATATAAAATATTCGACTTCAACTTGTGAACTCGGTTGCATGTATCACCGATCCCGATTCAACTTGGATCGAAGGAACACCGATTCAAAAACCCATTGAATTGATTTTCATCCGAATCGGTCCGTGAATAGGCGGATTCGAGCCGATTTTAACCGATTTGAGCCGATTCGAAATCGGCCCAAATCTGCCAATTCTGGCGCACAGGGGGTGGGGCTACGACAGTGGGGAAGGACAGGGCAGGGCTGGCGGGGGAGGCAGGGTGCAATAGGTGCAAGGCAAGGCACGGCAGGCGAGGGCGGGGCAGGGTACACGCTGCGGGTGAGGGGGAGGCGAGGTGCAGTGGGCATAGGGCGAGGCTGGTGCGGGGAGGGCAGGGGGAGGTGGCGATGCGTGCGGGCGAGGGCAGGGCGGAAGGCACGGTTCTAGAGGGAGCGCGGGGCGGCGAGCAGTAGTGGTGGCGACGACGAAAAGGAGGGCGGATGCGGGATTAAAAGGGCGAGGGAAAGAAATAACACTTAGTGGCATTCTCGTAATTAAAATTTGACTCGTATCTGATTAGAATAAAAATAATAAATAATTCTAAATAATTCAAAAAAATCTTAAAAAATCTTAAAAAATATTAAAAAATATCATAAAATATAATACACACAATAATATCAAAATGACATCAATATCTAATTTTTATATATTTATATTATGAGTTGTAAAATAATTATATATGACCTATTCAGACCGATTTAACTGAACGATTCCTATCCGATTTAGACCGATTCCGATTCTGAATTCAATTCCTTCGAAAACTGATTCTGATCTCTAATTTCTGATTTATGCAACCATGCTCAGTGAATTTTTCCGGTGAACTTTTATTTTTATAAAAAAAAACGGTTTAAACTTAAAAAAAAAACAACAGACAAAGTTCTGAAACTGCCAAGGTGGAAGTCAAGGAATAGACTACTCGTGATGAAATTAGGCGAACGGCTGAATTAGGCCGGCGATTGAGGATTGGCTATGCAAGCGTCACTAGGCCAGACAAGGGGGGCGGTTAGTTACATCCATCTTGTAACGTCTGATGTGATCGAACAAAATTTTCGGGAGTTTTGTTATTAAAAAAAACAACTGGTTGGGAGAAAATTTCAAAAAAGAAAAGTCTAAAAAGGTAAAGTTGTTTTCCCCCATCAATTAGTATATTGGTAAAATATAATAGACGTCGTCATTTTGTCTCATGGTTTGTGTTTTCTTATTACCAAAATCCGGGATAAATTAATAAGGCAGATCACTAAAAAAGAGGAATCATAAATACACCTGAAAAATATACTTTTAAAATCTATCCCATTTGAATGATTTCTAAAATGATATTGCATTGGTTTGATGTATAGTGCTTGTGAATCGCCAACGTTAGTATATAATGTTTTTCGTATATTTGTTCATAAAATCTAGTATTATATATATATAAAAATATTTTTTTGTCAAGTTAGTAAATAAATAATTTAATGTTTACAATGCCTTTTGTTTATACGAGCAGCGAGCCTGAGGGTGTTTGTTACCAGGATTTTGGACTATTATTTTAACAAAAATAGTAATAGTAATAATATATTGGTTAAAAATCATGTTTGGTGGACGATTGATTTAAATAAATAAACGTAGAGTTTTTGCCCATTTGGCTACGAATTTGTTGTAGTATTAGGTCTAATAAATTCGCTATAATATTTATTTAATTAGTCTAAATTTATTTAATTAAGGGTATTTAAAATTTTAATTACAATAATTGATTTAATTTCTTTCAATTAAAATTTTTTAAATTAATCATACTAAATATTAGCTAGTGAGTTTGCAGTAGCAAGTCACCGCAAATCCCTGGCCTGATTGAAGAAATCGTTAAAAATAAAGAAACAAGTCTACGATAATATTTTACAAAATCCATCGCTACGGACAATCGGGTACGTTACCTGTGGACAGGATGGCGGGAGGCCAGCTCAGTCAATCGGTGTGATAACTCTGATTGAACTAGGGAAGAAATACTCAAGAAGAAGAAGGAAGGGGAGGCATAAAAACGGAGGTGGTCCAAAGCTGAAATAAATGCTATGCATGTGGAACAATGCGGTTTCATGGAGTTACCCAAAACTTATATCACTCCGTTCCCTCGAGTTCATGTAAAACCAACCACACAACTTATTGCCTACTGTCACATGGTCATCTTAGGGGATAAATTTTGTTACTTGGATGGCGTGTTTTCCTCTCTGAAACCAGCCATAATTGCACATGCCATGCAGCAATTTACTGCTATGTGCAGTGCCCTCGAACCTCGTGCTCGCGAGAGTATTGTATGTACCCAGTTTTGGTACCAGGCTCAGCTACTAGCGCTGCTAGTACCGGTACTCGATTACCCGTGATTGTACCGAATACACATACCGATCACCAAGCCACAGTGACTACGCATCACAGTATCGGTCACCCACTCACCAGCACGACCAGATCTCTGAATCACCGATCTAGTCTTTGGTACCCAAACTCGATGCAACACTACGATATTACAGGAACTTGCCCCAACCTCTATTCCACTAGTATGAATACAAGATATACAAGTATCTACACCCTAGACTACTTGCCGGTTGTGGACATCCAAACCCCACGACCATGCCTCTTGACCCTCACTCGACAGGACTTCACTCACAACCCTCGGCTCCACCACACAGGGTTGCCGAACAACTAGTATGTGAACCTTGGCCCTAAAGGCAAACGTCGACTACTCCAGCAGTCTCACCATAGAGTCCCAGTCCGATGCTCGGGCAGGCTGCAGTAACTCCAAGGCATCCCCTTGCCCGACCAAGTTTCTCTCCTCCACTGAGATCACTCACGCACTCTTCACATGTTGTTCTACTTCCACGCTCTGCCTCTACACAAGGATGGCATCTCCTTATATAGACTCCCTGGCTAGTGTGCTGCACGTCATCACCTTGCATCCCCACCGTCGAACTCCTGATCAACGGCTCCAGTTTGGCCAGCAATGTCATCGACACCATCACCGTTGGATCCCTGATCAACGGTTCCAGCTTGATCAGAACACATCATCTAACTCTTGATGTTCCCCTTGGAAATTACAAGAAACTTCCTTGGTGCACCTTGGCATGTGATCGAGTCCTCCTAGTTCGATCCAGCCAACCCTGGTATCAGCCCCATCATTGGCATGTTCTAGACCCACACCGCACCCAGTACCTGGGATCCTGCACCTGCTAGGACTCATGCGCTCGCTTAGCAACCTCAACACTAGTATGGTCCTACCGGTAGTTGGCTCGTTCATCCTCTCGCTCAAGCCATGGTGCCTGCTCAGCATGCACCACCCCATTACCGGTACACGCTGCTCGTTGCTGCTCGGCAATGTATGGTACCGGCTGCCCGGCATGCTCGGTCACAATGCTTGGTTACTTGCACCCCTTGCTCCCGGTACTCGCGACTCCTACCGGTCACGCTGCTAGGTAGAATCTCCCGGCTAAGCTCGACCTCGCATGCGCTTGGAACCCACCATGCTCGATACCCAGTAGCGGTATGCTCGGTACTCCTTACCAATCATGCTCACTACAGCTGCTATCGGTACTGCTCGGTATCTCTCCTGGTACAGCATATCACCCGGTAGACCCCATGCACCCGTCGACGCTTGACCTGCACACTACCACGGTTAGCACTTGGTAGGCTGTTCCACCACTCGAATAGCACCAGCTATCCGACTTGGACGCAGGATTGCTAGGTCCAACCGCCAAACCCTAGCTCTCGGCTGTCCCACGAGCTACACCTGTAACACCTACCATGCATTGCGGGATGAAGCTATTGCCAATCTTGCAAATGGTTCAAGAATTGCAGATAGTATTTGGCCATGTACCTTCAATGACCCATAAAATGAATCCCATTTCTACGGCGAATTCTTGCTGGTAATTTCTAGCTTGCGAAACGGGAGGTCCTCGGCTACCATGTACCATCTTCACTTCACCGGCAACCTACCATCTCCCTCTCTACCATGATTTCCGTCCCACCTTCATTCTCTTCTTGGAGCGCCACCATTGTAACACCCCAAATCTGGTTCACACTCGTGAACCGAACCGGCATGTTACCAGCCCCGGTTAGGTCGGCTAACCCGAACCTAACTCATACGGATCTAATCTCGGCGTCTTAAGATGTAGATACGACTTGTCATGCATGGATAAATTTATAAAACCCTAACATGATACTACATGGATGACATGCAACCAATTTTCACATCATTACAATTACGGTAAAAATCCTGAAATAAAACCGTCAGGGTCTCCCCTAAAAGTGCAATTATGGGCCCACCCTGTCAAAATAATATATATATATAAATATATACACATGCATCCATGATTTCATTCACACAAAATCTAACATATTATGAATTCATTCTGAAACTTGGGTCTCAACCCACTACGCTTCCACTGCTCAACTCTGATCATATGTTGCATTCTGTTATCGTGTCTTAGCATTTCATTCACATCATATCATCATGCTCAAACATTTAATCATGTCATTCACAATATAATAACATAATAATACAATATTAAACATTCAGAAATCTAACATGTGTGTGTACAAGACCTCATTGCTCCTCCGTCCAAGCTGGCTCCTCCAACTCGTGATTATTACCTACATATAGTATAAAAACACGTCAGTAACAAGTGTTACTGGTCCGGAAAATAAAATAACTATAACAAGCTGGCTATGAGAGCAAACTCTCATATGAAAGAAAACCATATACTTCCTCAAGAACACTCTGAAGGGCACTACTGAGGAGCCATTGGGCTGCAGACCCGGTAGCATCCCGAACTTACTGATCTGCTGCTGGTACTGTGCCGCTCTCGACAATTCTTTTCAGTACTTCTCATGAAACTTTATCCTAAGCCCTCTCCTTATGTAACACCCCGTTTCGGCTCACCCGTGAACCGACCCGGAAATGTCACCGG